>BQNB010039590.1:0-47965 GCA_026074375.1 Tanacetum coccineum
ATTGTTTTGAAATGTTTTGAGGTTGGTGTCTAAAACCTATGGCATCTCACCAACCTAGTGTTGACGTGTTTTAGCATCGTTTACAGGTAACTCATGTGATCGAAATTGATGTTAGGAGATTGCTAGTGAGACCATAAGATGCAAGTTGAAGATCTATGATTTTGCTATGCCGTTTTATTTGAGCAATATGTTGATCTGATTTCTAGACTTTGTTTTGATATTATAAGACTTGTATGGATGGTAATCCTTATCATTCATATTTGGTCGTTGGTTTTTTTTGTTGGATGTTATCATGACACGTTGTGTCTTTGCATTTATTACACTATTTAGTATTCCTCTATAAAGATACCATGTGCTATGTTAATATCTTTCATGTTATGCCTCACGTTTTCGCCTTGGCGAGGTGTAACATTTAGATTGGATACATGAAACATGCTATGAACCCTGCTTAACTGTTGAGGTAGTTCGAGTCTATAAGCAACGGTTCCCACTTTGGCTAACACCTTGAAAGGTCCAATATATCTCGGGTTTAACTTCCCCCGTTTGCCAAAACGTACGACCCCTTTCCAAGGTGAAACCTTTAGCATTACTCGATCACCAACTTGAAATTCTAAAGGCTTACGCCTCACATCGGCGTAACTCTTCTGGCGATCTCGAGCGGCTTGAATTCTTTTCTTTATTTGGACAATCTTCTCGGTTGTCTCTTGAACTATTTATGGACCGACGAGTTGAACTTCTCCAACCATTTGGACAATCTTCTCCAAAGTCGATCACATAAGCACGTAGCATATCCTCGAGATTTTGGATAGTACTATTGCTTTGTCCGTTAGTTTGTGGATGGTATGCAATACTCATATCCAAGCTAGTGCTCAAAGCCTTCTGAAGTGATCTCTAGAAATTTGATGCGAATCTAGGGTCACGATCACAAATGATTGAGACATGTATCTCATGTCTCGTGACTACCTCCTTTAGGTACATTCTTGTCAATTTCTCCATGGAATATGTTTCTCTCATCGGCGAAATGATTGCAGACTTAGTAAGTCGGTCAACAATCACCCAAATGGTATCGTTTCCTCTTTGCGTCTTTGGGAGTTTGGTGACAAAATCCATGGTGATATTGTCCCACTTCCATTGAGGAATCTCTGGTTATACCAACCAGCCAGATGGCTTTTGGTGTTCCGCTTTCACCTTTAAACAGGTCGAACACTTGCTAACGTGGGTGGCAATGTCGGCTCTCTTGTTAGGCCACAAGTATAATTACTTCATGTCTTGGTACATATTATCGGGATCATGGAGAAAGCCTCCTGTAAGACAATCCTGGAAACGTACAGGAGCAAATTGAGGAAATCCTGAATCATTTAGATGAACTCTCTCTCGACCGCATTGAGCACATAGAAGACAAAATATAAGGTCTCAGAAAAGGTCGGTGTAATTATACAAAAGAATTTTTGAAATCGTTGAAGCTGAACTCCAAAAGGTTCATGCTTGAATTGCTAAACTTCAAAGAAAGCAAATGGGAAATAACAACAAGATTGCTCTGGCTTGCTTCAAGATTGCTAATCTAGAACAAATCATCGAAGAAATCCAAGTCCGTCACCAAGCAGACAAGGAAAGTCTTCTGAATGCAATCTATGAACTCAAGAACAGCCAGAAAGGACCATCGAACTACTAGATTAGATACTAGTTATAGCTTTTAACCTAGCCACGGGATGTGTGGTATAAATAACAACACTTGTCAAATTTTGACTATGTACAGTACAAAGGCAAGTTGTTCATGATATAATACAATGGCAATCCCGTTATACCTTGTTGTTTCATAATACCGATATATCCATCCTAAAACAACTTCTCTTATATCATCATCTCCGTCTCCATCGTTATGAATCATACCATGATTTCTAAATAAATCATAGATACTTATTTGATATGAATTATCTATGATTTCGATATCACTATTGTGACAATGTTTATTTTTGAACTTTAATCATTTTAAGACTTGTGATATCATTCTTATTACGTGTTATCTTATGTTGATAGAATGGGAGTTAAGGCCTCCCAAAAGGATGTCAACATCTGAAGCACCAGCCATGACTCAGGCTGCCATCAGGAAACTAGTTGCTGACAGTGTTACCACAGCTCTGGAAGCACAAGCCGCTAACATGGCAAATACTGATAATACCACCAGACCAAGAGAAGCTCCTGTGGCAAGACAATGTAGCTACAAAAGATTCATGACTGCCAACCTATCAAACTTCAAGTAACGGAAGGCGCTATTGGTCTCATGCCGCTGGTTTTGGAAAGAACTGAATCAAGTGTTTCCAGTATCAACTGTTACCGAAGACAGCAAGTGAAGTTTTCTTACTAGTACTATTAACTGAAGAAGCTCTATCTTGGCGAATTCTTGTATTGCCTAACCTATTAGATATAAAGTAGCTTACAAGATTACCTGGTTGAATTCAAGAACTTTTGATAAAGAAATACTGTGCCCGAACTGAAGTCCAAAGATGAAAACGAATTTGACCATCTAAACTGTGAAGGGAATGAAATCTCAAGACATATGTTGAGAAGATACTAGAATTGGCAACCATGTAGTCCCACCTATGGGCCATATTCTAAGAAAATGATGGAAGTTTTCATCGGGGGATTGCCTCGAAGTATTGAAGGGAATGTTACCGCCTCTAAATCTCAAACTTTAGAGGAAGCCATTAACATAGCTCAGAACTCTAGATGAAGCCATTAACATAGCCCAGAGGCTAATGGATCAGGTAACAAAGCATACTCCGGTGCAAGTATCAAGTGGTCACAAACGAAAGTTTGACCACAGAATAACTTTCAACAAAAACAACTACAGCAACAATAATAACAACAATTACCGTAACACCAACACCAACAACCGTTACAATAATCACACCACAACAGAACAGAAGACAGGAAACCTTCAGGTCTTATGCTGTCACTCCAACTGAAAACAATGGGTATACTGGAAATCGTCCCTTGTGTAAGAAATGCACTCTGCATCATACGGGACCTTGCACTGTCAAATGTAATACTTGCAACAAGGTGGGCCATCTGACCAAGAACTGCATAAACAAAGGGCCAGCCACTAGAAGTAATCTACTACCAGTGACAGTTACTTGGCATGCCTGTGGAGAGAAAGGGCATTATGCAAATCAGTGCCGAAAGACCACTAACAATAATGCCCAGGGAAGAGCCTACATGCTGAGGGATAGGAATGCTCACTAAGACCCGAACATAGTCACGGGTATGTTTCTTCTAAACCAACATCTATCTAGAGTATTATTTGATTCTGGAGCCAATAAAAGCTTTGTATCCATATCTCTTGCCTCTATGCTAAATATTCCACCCATTACAATAGATACATTTTACAATATTGAAATGGCTGACGGAAACCTAGTAAGCACAAACACCGTTATTCAGGGTGCAACCCTGACTTTGTTAAACCAACCTTTCGAAATTGATCTTATGCCGATCAAACTCGGTAGTTTTGACGTCGTCATTGGTATGGATTGGTTATCCAAGTATCATGCTAGAATTATCTATGACGAGAAAGTCGTCTACATCCTAATAAACGGTAAAACTTTAATCATCCGAGGTGACCAAAGTAAAACCGACTAAATCTCATATCCTGTATAAAAACCGAAAGATATATATCCCGAGGTTGTCAAGTTTTCATAATCCAAGTAATGGAAAAGAAGTCAGACAAGAAAAGACTAGAAGATATCCCAGTAGTCAGAGAATTCCCAGAAGTTTTTCCTGAAGATCTACCTGGCCTTCCTCCCGTTCGCCAAGTAGAATTCCAAATTGATTTAATTCCAGGAACAACACCTGTAGCCCGAGCACCCTATAGATTAGCTCCTTCAGAAATGCAAGAACTATCTAACCAACTTCAAGAGTTATCAGATCGTGGTTTTATTCGACCAAGTACTTCGCCTTGGGGATCTCCTGTCTTATTTGTTAAAAAGAAAGACGAATCTTTCAGGATGTGTATCGATTACCAGGAGTTGAATAAACTTATCGTAAAGAATCGTTACCCATTACCCAGGATTGATGACTTATTTGACCAACTTTAAGGTTCGAGTGTCTACTCGAAGATTGACTTAAGATCAGGCTATCATCAACTGAGAGTCAGGGATGAAGATATTCCCAAGACTGCTTTCAGAACAAGATACGGACACTATGAATTTCAAGTAATGCCATTTGGTTTAACTAACGCGCCTGCTGTATTCTTGGATCTCATGAATCATATGTGTAAACCATACTTGGATAAATTTGTGATAGTGTTCATCGATGATATTTTCATCTACTCTCGTAACAAAGAAGAGCACGCAAATCATTTGAGAATAATCCTAGAATTACTCAAGAAAGAGAAGTTGTATGCCAAGTTCTCCAAATGTGATTTTCGGATTCGTATCGTGCAATTTCTTGGACACTTAATTAATAATCAAGGACTTCTTGTTGACCCGCCAAGATTGAAGCAGTTAAGAATTAGACATCTCCTACTACACCCACAGAAATACGTCAATTCTTAGGACTTGCCGGTTATTATCGGAGATTTATAAAAGATTTCTCAAAGATTGCAAAGTCTTTGACTGAATTAACCCAGAAAAACAAGAAGTATATCTGGGGAGAAAACCAAGAGTCGGCTTTTCAACTGCTAAAACAGAAGCTATGTGAAGCTCCAATCTTAGCATTACCAGAAGGAAATGACGATTTTGTTGTTTACTGTGATGCATCCCATCAAGGTCTGGGAGCGGTGTTAATGCAAAGAGAGAAGGTTATTGCATATGCATCCCGACAACTTAAGCCTAATGAAGAAAACTATACCACTCATGATCTCGAATTAGGAGCAGTAGTGTTCACTCTTAAAATTTGGAGACACTATCTGTATGGCACCAAATGTACTATGTTCACTGATCATAAAAGTCTTCAGCATATCCTTGATCAGAAAGAGTTGAACATGAGACAACGCCGTTGGCTAGAATTGCTTGCAGATTACGATTGTGAAATTCGCTACCATCCTGGAAAGGCAAATGTTGTAGCAGATGCCTTAAGCCAGAAGGAACGAATCAAACCACTCCGAGTTAGATCATTAGTTATGACCATTCATCCAAAATTACCCTCACAAATTCTCAAAGCTCAAACTGAAGCACTCAAAGAAGAAAACATCAAGGCTAAAAACTTATGAGGAATGGACAAATCATTTGAAATACGTCATGATGGAACCCGATGTATCAAGAATCGAAGTTGGTTACCACTCTTTGGTAATCTGAGAGACTTGATCATGCATGAGTCCCATAAATCAAAGTATTCCATTCACCCAGGTTCTGACAAGATGTATCAGGATCTAAAGAAACTCTATTGGTGGCCTAACATGAAGGCAATCATCGCTGAATATGTTGGCAAATGTTTAACATGCTCTAGAGTTAAAGCAGAATGTCAGAAGCCATCCGGCTTACTGGTACAACCGGAGATTCCTATGTGGAAGTAGGAGAGAATAACAATGGATTTCATCACAAAACTACTCAAAACCTCAAATGGACATGACACAATTTGGGTCATTGTCGATCACCTCACTAAATCCGTACATTTCATCCCTACCCGAGAGACAAATAGTATGGAAACCCTTACAAGATTGTACATAAAGGAAATAGTATCCCGGCATAGAGTGGAAAAGGATGGGAAAAACACTTACCATTAGTAGAATTTTATTACAATAACAGTTACCATGCCAGTATTAAGGCAGCACCATTTGAGGCACTTTATGGTTGAAAGTGCAGATCACCTGTTTGTTGGGCCGAAGTTGGAGATGTTCAACTTACGGGACCAGAAATAATCCATGAAACCACTAAAAAGATAGTGCAAATTCGACAACGCTTGCAAGCTGCAAGAGACTGGCAGAGAAGTTATGCCAATATAAGACGAAAGCCTTTAGAATTTCAAGTTGGACATCGAGTTATGTTAAAAGTGTCACCTTGTAAAGGTGTCATCCGATTTGGAAAACGAGGAAAGCTTAATCCTCAGTACATTATACCTTTCAAAATCCTTGAACGGATTGGCCCAGTGGCATATAAACTTGAGCTTCCTGAAGAGCTCAGTAATATCCACAGTACTTTACACTTTTCTAATCTAAATAAATGCTTATCTGACGAATCCCTTGTCATTCTAATGAAAGAGCTTCAACTCGATGACAAACTCAACTTTGTGGAAGAACTAGTAGAGATCATGGATCGAGAATTCAAGCAACTGAAACAAAGTCATATTCTTATAATTAAAGTAAGATGGAACTCTAAAAGAGGACCAGAATTTACATGGGAACACGAAGATCAAATTCGTGCCAAGTATCCACATCTGTTTTCAAACATCACTCCGGCATCCAACTAAATCTCAGGACGAGATTTCTTTTAAGGGAGGGAGACTATAACAACCCGTAATTTTCATCAATGTAATTATCCATATATTAAATTAGATGCACTGTAATATCCATCTATTATATATATACCACCTTTTTACAGGGAAATTTTTGCTTTATCTCATTATGCAACGTAACTTGCATCTCTAAAGTAAACGAGCTCACGCAACCTCTACCAATGCCATCTATATCTATGTTTACATCATGTAAACATCCTAATATGTCAAGTCAATATCTTAATATCATTTTTACCAAGTACATTATCCATTTAACGTACTTTTCAAAACGTTATATCAAAACAAGCATTAAACGTTAACGTTTATATCAAAACCCTAATTATATGTAATGTATACATATAAAATGGATGTGCAAGCCTTCAAATCATGTGTACAAGTGTACAATGCATAATATTTGAATCATATTTTCCCTTTAAGTCAATGTAAAAGTCTTAAATACTTAATGTACAAATCAACAATGCATGAATTCAAATAAGCTTATTTTTCACCGTTTTCATTTTAGATTTCGTACCACCTCTTTAGTACAAGGTACAAACACTTCATACATAACTCCTAAACCTTAAACCTAATCCCTAAATCCTTTCTAAACTCTAATCTAAAACCCTAAACCCTAAACGAAACCCTAAAACCCTAATTTTACTTTAAACCTAAAAACTAATCCTAAACCCTAATCCTAACATTAAACCTTAATCCTAAACCCTAATCCTAACTCTAATATTAATCCTAAACCCTAATCTATCCCTAATCTTAACCCTAATCTACGTTTTAAAACCCTAAACCCTAAGCCGAACCAAAACCAAACCCGACACCCATTTCTTTTATTTTTGACCCATTTTAAGCAACCAAGCACCGCAAGCACCTCCCTTGCATCACCTAGCAGCCACCCTAGCACCTTACAGGCACCTCCATCACCACCTTGGCCACCAAGTTAGCCTTGTCACCTCCTTGTCACTCCATTGTACCTGAAACACTCATACACCCTTCCCCCATTCAATCCTACTCTTCTAGCTCTCAATACTCATCACTATAGCTCCCACAAATCATCTATCCTGGCCTTAACACTAATCAAACACCAAACTTAGGCACCAAGGGTGATTCAAACCCTATATAAGCCGAACACCCCCCCTCCTTATTCATTTAAATCACACCTTAAACATTTATCTCACATTTAAATGGAATTCTAGCTCAGCCAAGGAAGAAGTATAAGGTCCCTAAGATCATAATATAAGCCCAAAATCAAAAGAAAGGAACCCTTGAAGTCGTTACTAGGCGTACGAACCCGAAAACCCTATCTCGACCCATTTTAGCTCAAGTAAGCTCAAAATCATGTTCAATAAGCTTATAATCTGTATTAGAATGTTCATAATACTCTTAAGATCATATATGAACTCTTGTTAAAGCCTTGAATCCTTAAACCTACACGTTTTTTTGTTAAAACCCTAAAAACGACCCGTTTTGATTTTCTAGCTAACAAATCCTTTTTCTAAACTTTTGTTATGTTAGAACATCTTATTTTAGCTCATTCTAATAATCTATAACCTGCAAATATCATTTGGAACCCTAAAATAAGCTTGCATGGCTTTTTGTACTTGATTTGTAAATATTTTCATGCATAGGGGAATATATCGTAACTTTCTGAAATTTATAACTAGAGGGGCTGAAAATATCATTATTCTAAAGTTATAACTATAAGGACCTATCTTGCCAAGTTCTAAATTTAAAGGTTTAATATTTATAAACTTATTATATATAAAGGACTAAACTTGTAAAAGTTTATAAACCAAGCGTATATATTGCCATTTTTGCAAACTTAAAAATATAAAATATAATATTTTTATATAAATTATAAAAATATATATTAATATTATAAAAGCCGATTTTATTAAAACCCGACACATTAATCGTTATTAACCATCAATCGGCGCATTATAAAACAATTACGCTATATATTTAACGTAATTTATCATCGACTAACTTTTGAAGAAACTTAAAATCTTATCGTATCACGTTTTACCATCATAAATCCTCGAAGACCTAAACAGACGACAATCAAAAGAAAAACATCAAGCTGAGAACATATGAGGAATGGACAAAGCATATTGAAAGTACGACGCGTAATGAACATGTTGATCAAGAATCAAAGTGGTTACACTCTTTGTAGGATAGTTTGTGGGACATTATCATGCGTAAATCCCATAAATCAAGTATTCCATCCCCCAGGATCTACTAGAAGTAATCAGGTAGCTAAAGAAACCTCACTATTGGGTGGCCTAACATGAAGAGCAATCAACGCAGAATATGTTTGCAAGTTTTGACATGTTCTAGAGTGAAAGCAGAATGGTTAGAATCCATTCACTATACTGATACAACCAGAGATTCCAACATGAAACAGGAAAGAATAAGATGGGACTTCGTTACAAAACTACCTAAAACGACAAGAAGCGGACCTGACATAATTTGGGTCATTGTAGATCACCTAACCAAATCACACATTTACATCCCCACCGAGAGCAATAGATTATGTTATGGAAACCCTTACAATAAGGTTATATATAAAGAATAGTCTCACGGCATGGAGTGCCGATATCTAGTCATCTCAAATTGTGTCAGTCCTATCACATCCGATATGGCATTTATGCAGAATGCTTTTTTGGTACTTAATTAAGACAAGAGTATGACATATCATCTCGAAACTTATGGATAAAGTGAAATGAACCATGCCAAGACACTCTAAAGACATGCCTTTGAGCCTGTGTTATAGATTTTGGAAAAGGTTGGAAAAGACAGCTTACCATTGTTAGAATTTCTTACAATAACATTACCATGCACATATGTTGGGATGTATTTTTTGAGTTTTGATAAGACAAAAACATATTAAAGATAAAAGGACTTAAAAACAAAATAGGAATTACTATCAAAAGATGGAAGATTACAGAAGATTTTCCTAGAAGATAATAGAATAATAGGAAGATTTAGTTGTTTCCTAATACTTATCCTTTGTAAACCTAATATCTCTAGTATATAAAGAGATACAGGTCGTATAGTTTTCTGTGTGTCAAAATGTAAACACCAAGAAAGTTGTGCTGTGTGTCCTAAGGCCTTCAAGGTCCTCGTAAAATAAGTAACGCCTAGAATTTTAGTGTGTTTTCAGCCTTAAAGACTTTGATTCATTATTATAGTTTAGATAACACAATCATAGATTGATCTCTAGAATTGGGTCTGTTAGGAACGTTTGATTAATAATAAGAAACACCTTGTTAAATACATCGTTCTTGTTTTAATTCATATATACATCTATGTTTAATGTTATTGTTAATCCTAGATATAAGATCTAAACAATCTGAGCTTAACAACGATCTTTAGGTTTCCACAATTGGTATCTAGAGGCCAGGTGTGAGAGTGTGGTATGTGTTTTGTTGCTCGTGGCTCGTGAATCCAGGTCTACAAGGTTTTTTGAAGAATACCTTAAAAACCCCTAAATTTTTCAAAAAATCCGATTTGTGGTTAAAAAGTTTAATAGGGTTTTTGAAAGTTAATTGATATAACAATGCTTATAATACATCCTCTGCTATCCTTAATTGGTATGTGATACGATTGTAAATCATGGTTACTTTTAAGGGTTTCTTGATGAAGGATTTGATTCGTTATTTGTCTACATATATATGATCTCGTCATTAGTGTTACAGAAATTTTCTAGGCTGAGCTCGTTACTGTTTGATCTTATGATTCATGAATATATGTTATACGATCGTAGGATGTCACTGCTCATGAAGATCTGATGTTTTCTGCACATCCTGGTAATTAGTTTCTTAATAAACGTTTGGTTTAATTTTGGTTCAAGAAGGAGTGGTTAATTTCTACTTATTGGCATTTAAAAACAACTTTTTAGGGTTTCTATTTTATAAATCGTGCTGCTAACCATGGTCGTTATTATGGAACCATATTACTACCGATATGATTGTGTAGTTGCTATTGTTTGTACTCATTGGCTGGTGAATTATTATATTGAGTATGTTCCACATAATGCTTCAACAAGGGAAATGAAGATTATGTGAGAATAAAGGTTTAGTGAAATGAGCAATTCAACAGGATGCATCAAGACAAGAAACCATAAAAGTATTATATCAGAGAACAGTTTTCAATGAAAAGAAAAGTAAGGTAATACAACATGTTTCCCATACAAAAGATTTCGTTGGTGGATAGATTTATTATAAAGGGTCACGTGTACCAAAAATTCAAAGTTTAATACATTTGGGTCTGTTATCATGTGCTTTTAGTACAGTTCAAACATGCTATGAAAAGAAAAGGTACTTTTCGTTAGGGTTGCTCATGTGGAGTATCGTATATATATTAATATATATATATATATATATATATATAATATGATATATATATATGATAATATATTTATTCTAATCATAGGTTGTGATTGGTTCAAAGTTTAATACAGTGACGTGCAAAAGGTGGATTACAAAGTGGCAACAGTAGTAATTGGGGTTAAAACTTGCTCGTTTATAAACGTTAGTACTTGTGGTTAAAACTGCTAACATCCCATAACGAGTTATTACTGCGTCCTGTCTATGTTAATACTACTGCTTTCTCTTGTCCGAGAAGCTTTTTAAACTGCCAATATGGTGTCCAAAGAAAAGAAGTTTATACTGCTTAGTTTGGTTTGAATATCAGGATGACAAGCATGTTTTATGGTTTCTCAGGCTGAGTTATGTTTTTGACAACACACACAGATGTTGGTTTTTGGAGGATTTGGTTTGATTTTAAATGTTCTCAAAGTTTAAAAGGCTCGTATTTCTTGGATTATTAGATTACGAGAAGGATTATTTAATCACTTATTTGGAGTTGAAGTGGAGTTCCACAGTTTTTTATTCAACATATCTCAAAGGCTTACAACATGTGAAGATAACATGTTCGTGCTTAGAAACCGATGTGACGAATACTTGACAAATCTAGCAAAGAGGTGAGCGATTTTTTTTATTTTTTCTTCCTATTTTTTAAATGCACATGCTGTACATTTGCTAACACTTTGGTTAAGTGTCTCATAAAGATGAGGATTGTTGTCAAGAGGTTGCGATCTACTAATACTTTGGTCTTAGTATAGAAGTTTGACGTCACGTGGATAATACAAATATAAGACACCAGTTTAGGTTGTTCAACATCAGCATCAAGGTTCCAAGAATACTTAGTTTTCTTCATCACTAATCATTACAAGAGCCTACATTCAAGAAATGGATTAACAAATGGTTTTAGGGGAAGCTTAAAGTTAAATGTTTAATTCATTTATATGCTACATCACGGTGAAGTGTTTTAACTACTGCTAGTTATTATTACTGACTGCAGTTTAGATTTCAACGCTCAGTTTCATATTATTTTTAAGGCGCGTCATGAAGGTATTTAATTGAGTGGATGGAAGGCTGGTTAGTGAAGTGTGATAGTAGATTTGTGGATGTCGAAATCAAAGTTGCATACTTCGTCCTATTTATTATGTCAAAACATGGAGAAGAAGATTTACAAAGAGATGTGCAACTGACAAGATCTTGGTGGAATTGCATAGATCCTTATTCTTTCACATATATTACTACATGGGAATTTCGTGCTTATTTTGGTTTTGTCATAAATCAACTAGGGCAGAATGTTGGAATTTAAATTTTGATTTGATATGACAAAACATATGAAATATGGAGGACTTAAAAGACAAAGGAGGAATTCTTCAAAAGATGGAAGATTACAAAAGATTTCCTAGAAGATAATTGTAAAAATTAGGAAGATTTACTTATTTCCTAATACTATCCTTTTAAAACCTAATAACTCCTAGTATATAAAAGAGATATAAAGGTCATATATTTTTTTTGTCAAAAGATGTAAACACAGAAAAGTTGTGTAGTCTAGGCGTTAAGAGTCCTCTAATTGGACACCTAGATTTGTATGGATGTCAGCCTCAAGGATCTTTGATTCCTTGTTATAAGTTATATGATAACACGTTCTAGAATTAAATCATCTAGAATTGGGGTTAGATTAGGAACTTGGTTATTATGAAGAACACCTTGTTGAATATCAATTGTCCTTAGTTAATTCCGCTATACATATTCCTACGTTCAATGTTATTGTTAATCCTAGATATAAGCGAACTAAACCAATCTAAGCTTACAACGAATTTAGGTTTTTCCACCACATATTAAGGCAACACCATCCGAGGCACTTTATGGTCAAAAAAGTGCAAGATCACCTGTCAGCTGGGCCTAAGTTGGAGATGTTCAGACTCACGGTACCTAGATATAAAAGACCATGAAAACCATCAAAAAGATAGTATTAAATCCCCGACAACGCTTGCAAGTTGCAAGAGATCGGAAAAGGAGTTATGCCAATGTAAGGCAAAAGCCTTTGAATTCAAGAGTTGGAGATCCGTGTATGTTGAAAGTATCACACCTTGAAAAGGTGTCATTCGATTCGGTAAAACGAGGAAAAAGCGTAATCCACGTACGTTGAACATTTAAAACCTTAAAAGGGTCGGCCCAGTGGCATACACACTTGAGCTTCCTGAAGAAACTTAGTAGTGTCCACAGTACTTTCCACGTTTATAATCTAAAGAAATGCCTATCTGATGATCTCTCTGTCAAGCCAATTGAAATAGCTCGACTTGAAGACACACCAATTTTAGGAATAACCATAGGAAATCATGGGATCAAGAAGTTCAGGCAACTAAACAAAGTTGTAAACCTCTAGTCATAGAGTAAGATGGAAGCTCTAAAAAGGGACCAAGAATTTACATGGGAACGCGAAGATCAAAATTCGTGCCAAGTATCCGCATCTATTTTCAACAACACCCGACATACACCACAATCTCCAGGAACGAGATTTATTTTTAAGGTTAGAGACTATGAACAACCCACAATTATCATCAATGTAATATATCCAACTATTAATTTATGCAATTGTCATCAATGAAATACTTTACATAATAATAAGTATATAACCATTTTTCACGGGAATATTTTTGCTTTATTCCACCTATTATGCAACGTAACTTGCATAACCTAAGTAAACGAGCTCACGCAACCTACCTATGCCAATTTCATCAATGTTTATTATAACAACCCATAATTTTCTAGTATTTCATCAATGTAATACCTACTTACTATATTAAGTACTAATTTTTCACGGTAATAAAATTTCATTTCATTCTATTTCATTACGTATCATAGTTTACATTTCTAAGTTAACTGCGCCCCCCCCCCCTCACGCAACCTACCTATAACAATCCTATCTACATATATGTCAAGAAAACATTTATAACTTTTCAAGTCAATATCATACTACTCTTTTTTTACAAAGTAACATTACTCATAAAACTGTACCATTTGCAACGTTTATAAACAAGAACAGCTTTAAAAACCATTAACGTTTAAACGTTTAAACCCTAATTTTATATAAAGTACACATTCAAAAATGTAATGTACAAATCATCTAAAAGCACATGTACAAGTAATATAACATCTCATTTGAATCACTTTTCCCTCTAAAATAAGGTACAAGTCCTTTAAAGCATAATGTATAAGTCATTACAGCAAGACATCTACAATAGCCATTTTAAAACCTTTTGTTTTCTAAGAAACTTGTATAAACTAATAAAAGTACAAGTGTACAAAGCAATCATGCACTTCATTTACATCTATAACATACTCATATTCCTAAAGATTATCATGAAATCAAACCTAGAAACCCTAACACCGAGCTAAATACTAAACCGTACCCGTTTAAATGGGTATTTAATCCATTGTAAACCCAAACAGTTACCCTCAAATAAAATTAAGTACATAAATTAACAACAATAACAAATCAGTATTCCATCATTATAACATCTTAACACAGAAAATTGCAGCCAAAAACCCTAGTTCGAACCCTAATCCAACCCGCGACCCATTTACTCATGTTTACCCATTTTGAACTCGAACCACTAATCAAATATTGTATTAAAACTCTAAATAAAAACCTTACGATCATTTATGACATCCTTATATCACCAATGCACTCGAAATCTAAGCATGAAAACCCAAATCGTGCCCTAACCCACTTCACTTGAACCCGCGACATCTTTTTAGCTTATTTAGACCCATTTTAATAACCAACCATGCAACCACACATTTCAAGCAGCTCCATCACCATCTACAAGCAGCTTACAAGGCTTTCTTTTCCATTTCTTGGCTACAAATCAAGCCACATCCTTCCTTTTGCTCCTTAACAAGCCTGCGGCTAAGAAACCTCACCTAAGACCCCTCTCCCACACCTCCACCAAAATTTGCTACTATCCTAACTCATCCCAAAGCTGAATCTTATCACCTGCAGTGCCTTAACTTAGCCAACCAAGTTCCCTTGGGCCTTCAAGGTCCATTCGACATATAAATTAGACTGCATAACCTTCATTCTAACTCACACCATCAATCTTTCTTCTATAACCATCAATGGCGTCCAAAGTATGATCAAGGAAGTCCCAATGAGATCAAAGAGCAGAAAACAAGTGAAGAAACAAAGCCTTGAAGCCCCAAAGAAGTTAAACTAGGCGTACGAAAGCAAAAGTCCCATTTTCGACCCATTTTTGAATCCTCAAGCTCAAACCCAGGTTCTTTAAGCTCATGATCTGTTCTATAACTTTTATAATATTCATATGATCCTAAATGTACTCTTGTTTCAAGCTTTTAACTCAAAACTCACTCGTTCTTGAGTTTTGATCCAAAACGAAACCCACGAAACCCTAATTTCATGTTTTTCTTAAATCTATAAGCTAAAATGTAACAACCCCCAAAAAAATTATTGACAACGCCGCGAATACCAATTGTGTTGTGCAACTGTCATAATACACAGCGCCTAGATACTAACGAGAACGACCTCTAAATGTGCGTTTTTGTAAAAACAATCTCGATGATTTCTGAAATCAAAATAACTAGTTGTCCCATAATTCGAATCACAATGAAAAGCTTGAAAGCAACACAATTACATCCAACGAGAATTGATCATTTGTAAAATCCAATATGAAATCTTGTCAATATACACTCCAATGCACATCAGATAAATCCAAGCATTTAATTCCCCTGAAAAAACATTCTTAAAAACGCAACATAAAGTTGGTGAGTTCATAGGTCAGTTTTAGATATGAATAATAAACCCAAAGGATTCCAAAGTAATCCGATGACCATTTAACTCCTTAAATGTCCTTTCAAAATATATATATATGATTTCTAAAATCAACAGTTGCAAAACATGCCAGACCATTTAAATCTCCAAATAGTCGCCAAAACGTATAACATAGGACCACAAGATTTTCCCCGTGATAAAGCAAACTGCAACTATCACAAACATATAAACTTCCCGTGATGAAACAACAAATGCAAACATCACGAAACCCTGATTACGTTTCCTAAGCTCATGACACTGAAGCTCGACGATCTTTCTTGCAATAATATATATTGCATTTCTGCCCCGATTAGATGTCTAACCCGAAACATCTCCAAATTCGACATGCTATAACGTTCGTTCCCGGTGATGTCCTAGTCACAGCCTAAACGGGGAGGTCGTCCCAAATAGATCTATTAAATAACATTCTACTGCTCACATAAAGTAATTCAAAACTGACATCTATGCAATTGAAGTTCATGATAAAGGGTGGGCTCACTAGGGTTATCCGCTACTATTAGGCAACACGTAATCATAATATAAAATTGAACCACTTGTGTCCATTTATAAAACGATGCATATTTTCATCCCAAAAGTATATATAACCGTTATCCAAAACGAGTAAAAGTGAGTCTATTAAACTCATAAATATACCAATAAAAACAATCACAAGTTATAATATACACAGTAAGTAAAAGAGTTGTAGACAAGCATGTATTCCCCCTCGCGGTTTATAAACATCAAATAAGATACAAAGCGGCATGTAAAGAACGTCACCTCGAATAACGTAGAACCGAATGACAGGATAGGCACTAAATATGCACAATACGAACGAAGACGAAGCGGCTCGAACAAGAAGTTGCCAACTAATCTTAACGGCTACGATCCACTAGCCTATGGATAATATTTGGGAAATAGGTGTATCCCCGTGACTAGGTCACATCAACACGACCCATTGATAAAGATTTAGATTCTCAGTTGTAATAGATCTTGTGGTAGGTTACATAAATAAATTGAAAATAACCCAAAAGCGTTGTAAAAATCCGTATATATTTCATGTGAAAAATAAACCTTTATATAACTCATAAAGACACACAAGCCAAAGATAATGTGACGTATATAATGCCTTGTAAGTATATATAATAAGTGTGAGCAAAATAATTAAAACCAATTAGATTTTGACTCATATTTCTGAATCACCACTTAATTAATAGAAGTTCTTGTAAAAACGTAATCGAAACGTTTTAAGATTACCAATTAAGTTACCCAATATGTTAGTAAAGCCTTATACAACAATTTTTGTTACCCACTAGCTGATAATTAAAAATATAAAATAATGTTTTAATAAGTTATATATACCGTTCCTCACGTGTCGTGACTAAAAACAGTGTCGAGCTCATTGTAAAAGAATAGTTTTTCGTTCGTTAGGACAACGAACGAAAAACTATACATTTTACAATGAGACGAACTGTTTTTAGTCCACGACCCTTCGATGAAACGAAATATAACTATAAAACATTATTTTATATTTTATAATTTATCAATCTAGAGGGTAACCCTTAAAAATTTAGTTGTAAAATGCTTTACCAAACATAGGTAACTGTTAAATGGTAATCATAAAAACGTACGATTACGTTTATACAAGACTTTCAATTAAAATTAGGAGGAGATTTCAGAAAATGAGTCAAACTAATTGGTTTAATTATTTTGCTCACACTTATTATATAATACTTGCAAGGCATTATATACGTCACATTAATCTTTGGATTGTTTGTCTTTATGAGTTATATAAGGGTTTATTTTTCACATGAAATATATACGGAATATATTACACGCTTTGGGTTTATTTTCAATTTATTTATTTAACCAACCACCAAACTATTACAACTTGGAGAATCAAAATCTTTATCAATGGTCGTGTTGAAGTGCCTATTCATCGGGGAACCCAAATACCATATCCTAGCTAGATGGACTTAGCCGTTAAGACATAAGTGGCAACTTCTTGATCGAGCCGCTTCGTCTTCCGTTCGTATTGTGCATATTAGATGCCTATCTGTCAATCGTTCTACGTCATCGAGGTGAGTTTCATAACCTCGCTTTTCAATCTTTTGAATGTTTATAAACCCGCGAGGGGGACACATGCTTGTCCTACAAACTCTTTACTATACTGTGTTATCTTATAACAATGTATTGTTTTTTAAAGGGATAATATGAGTTTAATAACACACTATTACTCGTTTTGGATAACGGTTATATATACTTTTGGGATTAAATTATGCATCGTTTTTATAAATGGACACAAGTGTTCAATTTTAAATATTATGAATTACGAGTTCTAAGTAGCGATAACCCAAGTTGAGCCCTTTATCATGAACTGTCAATTTAAGATTTGTTGTTCATTCCAATTATGTGAGCGCGAATGTTTATAAATAGATCGTATTTTGGAACCGACCTCCCCTCGTTCGGAGTGACTAGGTTATCACCGGAACGAACGTTATAGCATGTCGAATTTGGAGATGTTTCGGGTTAGAACCAATCTAATCGGGGCAGAAACTGCAATATATATTATTGCAAGAAGACGTCGAGCCTTTAGTGTCAAGTGCCTTTAGGAAACATAATCAGCGGTTTCTTGAATGTTTTGCATTTTTTGTTTTTCATCACGGGAAGTTTAATGTTTGATAGTTGCAGTTTGGCTTTATCCCGTGGAAAATCTTGTGTCCTATGTTATACGTTGGCGACTATTTGGATATTTAAATGGTCTGGCATGTTTTGCAACTGTTGATTTTAGAAATCATATATATATATTTTGAAATGACATTTAAGGAATTAAATGGTCATATATACTTTGGAAACCTTTGGGTTATTATTCATATCTAAACTGACCTATGAAACACACCGAAACTTTATGTTGACGTTTTTAAGCATGTTTTTCTCAGGGGAATTAAATGCTTGGATTATCTGATGTGCATTGGAGTCTAAATTGACAAGATTTCATACTTGATTTCTCAAATGATCAAATCTTGTTGTGTTGCTTTCAAGCTTTCATTGTGATGCAATATGGGACAAATTATTTTGATTTCAGAAAATCACGAGATTGTTTTACAAACGACACCTAGAGGTCGTTCTCTTGTATCTAGCGCTGTGTATTATGAAGTAGCACCCCAAGTGGATTCCGCTGCGTTGTCATATATTTGGGGGTGTTCCATTTTAGTTTATAGATTTAAGAAAAACACGAAATTAGGGTTTCGTGGGTTCGTTTTGGATCAAAACTCAAGAACGAGTGATTTTTGAGTTAAAAGCTTGAAACAAGAGTACATTTAGGATCATATGAATATTATAAAAGTTATAGAACAGATCATGAGCTTAAAGAACCTGGGTTTGAGCTTGAGGATTCAAAAATGGGTCGAAAATGGGACTTTTGCTTTCGTACGCCTAGTATAACTTCTTTGGGGCTTCAAGGCTTTGTTTCTTCACTTGTTTTCTGCTCTTGGATCTCCTTGGGACTTCCTTATCATACTTTGGATGCCATTGATGGTTATAGAAGAAGAAAGATTGATGGTGTAAGTTAGAATGAAGGTTATGCATGTCTATTTATAAGTCGAATGGACCTTGAAGGCCAAGGTAACTTGTGGCTAAGTTAAGTGACACATGCAGGTGATAAGTTCAGCTATTGGATGAGTAAAGGAAGTAGCAATTTGGTGGAGGTGTTGGAGAGGTCTTAGGTGGAGGTTTCTTAGCCGCGGCTTGTTAAGGAGCAAAAGGAAGGATGTGGCTTGATTTGTAGCCATGAAATGGAAAAGAAAGCCTTGTAAGCTGCTTGTAGATGGTGATGGAGCTGCTTGAAATGTGTGGCTGCATGGTTGGTTATTAAAATGGGTCTAAATAAAGCCAAAAAGATTTCGCGGTTTCAAGTGAAGCGGGGTTAGGGCACGATTTCGGTTTTCATGACTTAGATTTATCGAGTGCATTGGTAATATAAGGATGTATTAAAGACGTAAGGTTTATATAGAATTATAACAATATTCAATTATTGGTTCGAGTTCAAAATGGGTAAAAATGAGTAAATGGGTCGCGGGTTTGGATTTAGGTTTCAGAACTATGTTTTTGCTTGCATTTGGTGTATAATGATGTTATAAATGATTGGAATAAGATTTGTAATTTGAAATTTATGTACTACATATTATTTGAGTAATGGTTTAGGTTTAAAATGGATAAAAACCAAGAAACGGGTCTCGGTTTAGTATTTAGCTTGGGTTAGGGTTTCTAGGTTTGATTTCATGAAATCTTATGAAATGAGAATGATATAGAATGTGAAATGAATGCATGATTTGCCTTGTACCTTGTACTTTATTATTTTAACAAGTTTTCTTATGAAAACAAAGGTAAAATGGCTTATTTTGATTCATGCATTAATGACATTAACAATTATGCTTTAAATGATTGTACTTAATTTTAGGGGAACAGTATATTCCAAATGAATATGTAATATACTTGTACATGTGCTTTTTATTGATTGTACATTCATTTGAATGTGTACTTTTATAAAATTAGGGTTTAAACGTAAACGTTAATGGAATTAAAGCTGTCTTGATATAACGTAGCCAATGGTAACATATATGAGTACTGGTACTTTGTAAAAATGATATTATGATATTGACTTGACATGTTATAATGTTTGCTTGACATATATGTAGATAGGATTGTTATAGGTAGGTTGCGTGAGCTTTGTTAACTTTAGAAATGTAAACTATGATACGTAATGAAATAGAATGAAATGAAATTTTATTACCGTGAAAAAGTAGTACTTAATATAGTAAGTAGGTATTACATTGATGAAATACTAGAAAATTATGGGTTGTTATAATAAACATTGATGAAATTGTCATATGTAGGTTGCGTGATCTCGTTTACTTTGGTTATGCAAGTTATGTTGCATAATAGGTGGAATAAAGCAAAAATATTCCCTGAAAAATGTTGTACATAATTTAATATAGATAATACAATTGATGACCAATTGCATCTAATTTAATAGATGGAGTAATTACATTGATGAAAATTTTGGGGGTAGTTATAGTCTCTCAACTTAAAATTAAACTCTCGTCCTGAGATTTATTTTATGTCGGAGTGATGTTGAAAATATTGCGGATAACTTGGCACGAATTTGATCTTCGCGTACGCCATGTGAAATTCTGGTCCTCTTTAGAGTTCCATCTTACTTTGACTAAGGAAAATTACAACTTTGGACTTAGTTGCTTGACTTCTCGATCCATGATTTCCACTGGTTCTTCCATAAAATTGAGTGTGTCATCAAGCCGAAGCTCTTTCATTGGAAAGACGAGAGATTCATCAGATAGGCATTTCTTTAGATTATAAACGTGGAAAGTACTGTGGACACTACTGAGTTCTTCCGGAAGCTCAAGTGTGTATGCCATTGGGCCGACCCTTTTAAGGATCTTAAATGGTCCAATGTACCGGGGATTAAGCTTTCCTCGCTTTCCGAATCGAATGACACCTTTTCAAGGTGATACTTTCAACATAACACGATCTCCAAAAGGCTTTCTCCTTACATTGGCATAACTCCTTTTCCGATCTCTTGCAGCTTGCAAGCGTTGTCGGATTTATACTATCTTTTTGATGGTTTCATGTGCTTATCTCTGTACCCGGGATTGAACATCTCCAACTTTGGCCCAGCAGACAGGTGATCTGCACTTTTGACCATAAAGTGCCTCGAATGGTGTTGCCTTAATACTGTGTGGAAACCTAAAGATCGTTGTAAGCTCAGATTGTTTAGATCTTATATCTAGGATTAACAATAACATTGAACGTAGAATATGTATAGCGGAATTAACATAAGAACAATGATATTCAACAAGGTGCTTCTTCATTAATAACCAAACGTTCCTAACAACCCCAATTCTAATGATTAACTTACGAGAACATGTTATCTAAACTATAACAAGGAATCAAAGATCCTTGAGGCTAAAACACATAAATTCTAAGTGTCCACTTAGAGGACTTAACACCTAGACACACACACTTTTCTTGAGTATTACATCTTTTCGACAAAAAAAAATAATGACCTTATATCTCTTTTACACAAAGATATTAGGATTACAAAGGAAAGGTATTAGAAATAATAAATCTTCCTATTTTTACAATTATCTCTTAGGAAATCTTCTGTAATCTTCCATCTTTTGAAGAATTCCTCCTTTGTCTTTTAAGTCCTTCATCTTTCATATGTTTTGTCTTATCAACTCAAATATAATTCCCAACAATCTTCCCCTAGTTGATAATGACAAAACCAAAATAAGCACGAACTTCCCCTGAAGCTAATATATATATGAAAGAATAAGGATCTATGCAATTCCACCAAGGATCTGTAAGTTGCACATTCTTTGTAAATCTTCTTCCCCTTTTGACATAATAAAATAGTGGACTAAAGATGCAACTCTTGAGTTCGACAACCACAAATCACTATCACACTCCTAATCCAAGCTTCCATCAACTCAAATTACCTTCCATGACGGGCCTTAAAAATAAAAGCTTGAGCAGTAAATCTTAAACTACAGTAAAAAATTACGAAGCAGTAGTAAAAACCTTCACTGTGATGTAGCATAAAAAGATTAAACATTATGTAACTTTAAGCTTCCCCTAAAACCCATAGGTTAACCATTTCTTGAATTAGGCTCTATGTAATTGAAATATTGATGAAGAAAACTAGTTATTATGAACTTGATGCAGAGAAGTAAACAACCATAAACTGATGTCTTATAACTGTATTATCACGTGACGTCACCTCATACAAAGACCAAAGTAATAATAGATCGCAAACCTCTTGACAAAATTCCTCATCTTCTATGAGTACACATAACCAAAGGATCGAGCTAGCGCAAATGTACGCATTGAGCACCATAAGAGAAATCGCACACCTTTGCTAGATTCGTCAAGTCTTCGTCACATCGTTTCTAAGCACGAACAAGTTATCTCCAAATGTTGTAAGCCATTTGAGATATGATAAAACACAAACCTGTGAAACTCCACTTCAACTCCAAATAAGTGATAAATAATCCTCTTCGTAATCAATTAATCCAAGAAATACGAGCCTTTAAACTTTTGAGAACATTAAAATCAAAACCAAAATCCAAAAACCAAACATCCTGTGTGTGTTGTCCAAAAACATAACTCAGCCGAGAACCACAAACATGCTTTGTCACCTGATATCAAACCAACTATCAGTATAAACTTCTTTTTCTTGGACTACACTGGCACGTTTAAAAAACTTCCTCGAGGACAAAGAGAAGCAGTATTTAACAATAGAAATGACAAGCAGTAATAACTGTAAGGGTAGCATTATTAACCACAAGTACTAAGTTTATAAACAGCAGTTTAAACAATTACTACATGTGGCACTTTGTTAATCCAACAGTATGCACGAAACATATAAACTTAGAAGCCCACCCACCTAAGGAATAATAATAGATATATAATATATAATAAATGATAGTAAATAATATATATATATATAATATATATATATTATACTACATACTCACATGAGCAACCCCAACGAACAGTACCTTCCTTTCAGTAGCATGTTCGAACAGTACTAAAAGCATGAACAGACCCAAATAGTATTAAACAAGAATCTTTTGACACAGAGAACCTAAATAATCATATCTCTCCAACCAACGAATCATTGTCATTGGAACATGTTATACCATACATTTCTTTACATTATAACTGTTCTCTGCTATAATACTTTTAGTTCTTCTTGTCGATCGCATCCTGTTGAATTGCTCATTTCACTAAACCTTTATTCTCACATAATCTTCTTTTCCTTGTTGAAGCATTATGAGAACCTCTAAATATAAAATCACCAGCAGATGAGACAACAACAGTAGCTACACAATCATATCAGTAGTAACATGGTTCCATAATAACGACCATGGTTAGCAGCATGATTTATAAAATAGAAACCCTAGAAACTAGGGTTTCAAATGCCCAATAAGTAGAATCCTAACCATCCTTATTGAACCAATTACCCCAAACGTTTATTACAAGACTAATACCAGGATGCGCAAGAAAACATCAAATCATCAAGAGCAGTTGAAAGTCATTCTATCGTATAACAAATAACCACCCCCCCCCCCCCCCCCCCCCCCCATGAATCATAAGACAAACAGAACGGAGCAGCCTAGAAACATCTTGTAACACTAATGACGGAGATCATATATATGTAGACAAATTAACGAAATCAAATCCTTCATCAAAGAACCCTTAAAAGTAACCAAGAGTTACATCGTAATCACATACCGAATTAGGTAGAGAGGAGGAAATATAAGCCTTGTTATATCAATAAACTATAAAACCCTATAAAACTTTTACCACAAACGGATTTTTTTGAAAATTAGGCGTTTTTAAGGGGTTTCTCCAAAACCTTGAATCCTAGATCACGAGCCCACGAGGCTCTGATACCCAATTGTAAAACCTAAAGATCGTTGTAAGCTCATGATTGGTTTAAGATCTTATTATCTAGGAATAACATAACATTAAACATAGGAATATGTATATCAAATTACCATCAAGAACAATGATATTTAACAAGGTGTTTCTTCATTAATAACCAAACGTTCCTAACAGCCCCAATTCTAGATGATCACTCTAGATGTGTTATCTCAACTATAATAATGAATCAAAGATCTTTAAGGCTGAAACACACAAATTCTAGCGGTCTACTTAGAGGACTTGACGCCTAGACACACACACACTTTTATGGTGTTTACATCTTTTGAAACACAGAAAATAACACGACCTATATCTCTTTATATACTAGAGATATTATGTTTACAAAGGATAAGTATTAGGAAACAACTAAATCTTCCTAATTAATACAATAACTCGAGGAAAAATCTTCTGTATTCTTGCCATCTTTTGAAGAATTCCTCATTTGTCTTTTAAGTCTCTTTATCTTTCTCAAATGTTTTTTGTCTTATCAACTCAACATATAATTCCAACATACGGCATGGTAACTGTTGAGTAG
This sequence comes from Tanacetum coccineum, assembly GCA_026074375.1. Lineage (NCBI taxonomy): Eukaryota > Viridiplantae > Streptophyta > Magnoliopsida > Asterales > Asteraceae > Tanacetum > Tanacetum coccineum. Next base: position 24,668 of record BQNB010039590.1, read on the forward strand.
TAAGAAAATTCTACCAATGGTAATTGTCTTTTCCAACCTTGTTCCAAAATCTATAACGGAACAGGCTCAAAGCAATGTCCCTTTGAGTGTTTGGATGGTTTCTTTCACTTATCCATCAGTTTCGAATGATATGTCAACTCATGTCTAATTAATACCCAAAGCATTCTGAATAACTGCCATAATTCTGGATGTAAATGACTGTCAACAATTTGAGATGATAGATATCGGCATTCCATGCCGTAGACTAATTTCTTTATATATAAACTTGGTAAGGGTTTCCATACTATCTATTGCCTCTAGTGGATGAAGATTTGCTGATTTGTTAGGTGATCTAACAATGACCCAAATTATGTCATGTCGCTGACGTTTTAGGTAGTTTTGTAACGAAGGCCCATCATTATTCCTTTCCTGTTTCATGTAGAATCTCTGGTTGTATCAGAAGCTGGAATGATTCAAACATTCTGCTTTACAACCTCTATGAACAGTCAAACACTTGCAACATATTCTGCGATGATTTCCTTCATGTTTAGGCCACCAATAGATTTCTTTAGATCCTATACATCTTGTCAGAACCCTGGGTGGATGGAAACTTTGATTTATGGGATTTACGCATATAAAGTCCCACAAATTACCAAAAGAGTGGTAACCACTTTGATTCTTGATAAACATAGTTTCCCTTAGACGTACTTCAAATGCTTTTGTCCATTCCTCATAGTTCTCAGCTTTTGATGTTTTCTTCTTTTGATGCGTCGTTTTAGGCTCGAGGATTTATGAGGTAATTTTGGGTGAAGAGTCATGACTAATGCCCTGACTTTGAGTGGTTTGATTCGTTCTTTCCGGTTTAAGGCATCTGCTACAACATTTCCCTCTCCAGGATGATAGCGAATCTCACAATCGTGATCTGCGAGCAATTCTAACCAACGACGTTGTCTCATGTTTAACTCTTTCTGATCAAGGATATGCTGAAGAATTTTATGATCAGTGAACACAGTACACTTTATGCCATACAGATAGTGTCTCCAAATTTTAAGAGCGAACGCAACTGCTCCTAATTCGAGGTCGTGTGTGGTATAGTTTTCATCATGTGGGGCTTGAGTTGTCAGTGATGCATATGCAATAATCATTTCTCTTTTGAATTAACACTGCTCCCAACCTTGATGTGATGCATCATCATAAACGCAAAGTCATCATCCCTTATTGTAATGCAAAGATTGGGAGCTTTACATAGATTTTTGTTTTAGGAGTTTGGAAGGCGGACTCTTGATCTTCTCCCTAGATATACTTCTTGTTTTTCTAGGTTAATTCAGTCAAAGACTTTGCAATCTTCAAAAAAATCTTTGATAAATCTCTGATAGTAGCCGGCGAGTCCTAAGAATTGGCGTACTTCTGTGGGTGTGGTAGGAGATGCCCAATTCTTAACTGCTTCAATCTTGGCGGGGTCAACGTGAATTCCTTGACTATCAATTACGTGCCCAAGAAAACTGCACGATACTGATCCAGAAAAACCATTGGAGATCTTGGCATATAATTTCTCCTTTTTGATAATTTTAAGAATTATTCTCAGGTGATCTGCGTGTTCTTCTTTGTTACGGGAGTAGAGAATATCATCAATGAATACCATTACAAATTTATCCAAGTATGGTTTACACACACGATTCCATGAGATCCATGGAATACAGCAGTACGTTAGTTAAACAATACACAACACTTGGAATTCGTAGTGTCCGTATCGTGTTATGAAAGTAGTCTTGGGAATATCTTCATCCCTGACTCTCAGTTGGTGATAGCCTGATCTTAAGTCAATCTTTGAGTAAACACTCGAACCTTGAAGTTGTACGATAGATCATCGATCCTGGTAAATGGGTAACGATTATTACGGTGAGTTTAATTCAGCTCCGCGATAATCGATATACATTCTAAAGTGTAACACCCCAGATAATAATCATCAACGCGAGCGGAATACCACATTGGGTGCTACTCCATAGTATAAAGTACAATTACAGAAAAACGACCATCAAAGAGATATTAATAAAAGTCACATTCGATCAAAATTTTCAGAGTAAATTCAGGTCCCAATATTTGCTTTTTTTAACAAAAATTACAGAGATTCAAGACGATGACTCATTTGTATAATTTAAAGAAAATAATCATCGAATGTGAAGAAAACCAAGTCCTTAAATTTTATAGTCCACGCGAACTTCGAATTGCTGCCCAATGCACAGCTAGCAATATAATATCTTAAGAAAATACATGCAAAAACGTCAACAATAATGTTGGTGAATTCATAGGTTTAAGTAAAAGCAGTGTTGAAATAATTCAAGTAATATTTCTGAAAGAAAAGTAGCTTACAACATTTCAAAGAACTATTTTCGAAATTCAAGTAGGGATTCAATAAATCAAGTAATGTTTAGTAATGGACCACAAGGTTTAAGATCAGCCAGCGTAACCATAAACCACCCACCTCCCCTACAAGTGAAAACGAATGCAATTGTCAAGTAAATGAATTAATATATTATAGCTTTAAGCTCATTCCACTGAAACGTTAACCAATGCATATAAAATACTGCATATATTTGCCCCCTCAACCGTCATATTCAATAAACATAAGAAATTCTCAATACAAACTGTCTTTTAGGGGTGATCGCCCATCGATGTCACAACCCCAGACACGGCAGTCCACGACCCAATCGATCTACTTAATGTACTAGCGCTTACACCATCAAAGGTAATTAAACAGTGCATTAAATTTTTTCTTCCAGGGACCTTTTTGCATAGGTACTCATGCTGATAAAACTCATAATCGGGTCAAGCAAAACCCTTCAAGCACTGTGTCCAATTAAAACAGTAAATGTTTCAGAAACTCTTAGTTTTGTAAATAGATATTCAATGATCCCAAATCGATTATAAGAAAATCAACTTTAATAAATTCCTGTAAACACCCATGTATTAAGAAATCAAGTGTAAAGCAAGTAAAATATTTTCGTAAACAGCATTCATGTAACGCTTATGAAATTGGAATCAATAATTTTTGCTTAGTAAAACAAGCATGTATTCTCACCCCGAAAATAGTTATGAAAACCATTAAAGAAGAAAAGATGGGGCTATGAACTCACCGTAAATGTAAGAAGATCAGGAGTAAAGTGAAGTGTCGGACAGGAGAGAAGATCTCTATGCACCACCTAAAAGACGTGACCCGACCTAGAACGATAAAATATGACCAATACGTAAAGATAATATAAGTGTTCATGAGATATGTTTCTGAGATAAGCATGACAATGCACTAAGAATTTCCCAAATCATTTTTACTCCAAACATGACCTATAATCTGATCTTATAGGTAATAAAACATCTACTAAGTTTCGGCTTTTAATTCTCATTTTATCAAGGTGTACTAATCGTTTTTAAATTTTGAGACTAGACGTAAAAACTCAGTTTCTGATTTTAACTTGACTTGATGGACTCATAACTCCTAGCTCACAAATGTTCTAAATACGAGGCTTTCACTCCTGGAAAGCCCTTCAAGTCTAGTTTTTAAAAATGTAAGGCTCGTTATCTACAAAGTTTTAGAACCATAGTAAAAGACTCTTTTAACCCTGACTACTCAAACCAGATTATTTCCAAAATATTACCCTTTACAAAAACGGCCATAAATCCCAAACCATGATAGAAATCAAAATGATTCCACTTGGATAAGTTAGTTTAATATGTCTACTAATGACCCATGCTTTAAAATGCAGAACTTTGTGAAAAATTTTAGTGGTTAAATCTGTTTTCCAAACAACTATCCAGATTTGACTAGTTACCGTAAAACGGCCATAACTTCCTCATCCGGAGGAGTTGGTTGGGCATCCAACTATCACATGATGCTAAGACCTATATCTATCCATTTATTAAATTTCCCAGGAGGCTATAGGGCAAAAAGTTTGAGATAAACCCACGTTTTCTACTGATATCCAAACAGTCCTAACCTTTAACTTCAAAACTTATTTAAACATCATTTTAATCATCATCTACCCACATGCAATGCCACAATAATTGAAAACACCCTCAAGAACATAAACAAACATACTTTTACAGAACTTAAACATCCATTTGCATGGATAAAAATCAAAGAAAGATCAAGGATAAAGAAATAACCTTATAAGAATAGGATTAAGACAAGAAAATCAAAAACATAAACACCCTTCTTGCTTGCTTGGTTGATTCGAACCAAAGGAAACTCAAAACCCCTTAACACCTTGCTTCTAAACACCCTCAAGAACACTTACAATCAAGTATTTAAGTCACCCAAATAACCCAACAACTTCAGCCCTCTAAACCTTCATGAATGGAAGTGAAGATGGAGTTTTTAGACCAAACAAAAAGTATCCTTCCTTTAGAATCCTATTCTCTTTAATCCTTTGAATTTTGGAGCTTGAAAATGAGATATTTGGGTGGTTTATTGTGGGATGACGATTGCTTTCGTGGCAGCCATGGAAGAGGAAAAGAGAGGAAAGGATTTTGTGAGATCTAAAATGCATGTATGTGTGTGTGTGAGAGAGAAAAGAGAGTACATGGGTATGGGAGGATGAGATGTTTGTGATTGGTGCACATGGGGGTGGCATGTGACATTTTTGGTGTCCCAAGGGGGTTAAAAATCTGATCCCCATTATTTATTTAGTGTACACATATTGTATGTTAAGTATAAATTAAAGGTAGAGTGCAAAACGTGAGTTTTAACGTAAAATTGGGTTTACCGGGTAACGATACGTTTAAAGTGAAATAACTCAGTTTGTAAACACGACTAATTTAAGATCATAAGAGGATTATTTAGTGTATGTATTTTGAATGTAAAAGGCAAAGGTTTAAACAAAAAGGTTGTCGGTTAAGCAAAACGCGTAGTTTTTGACAAATCACACGAAAAAGTAAAAAAAATGAAACGTAAAGTGTTAAGAAAAATTTCAATGGTTATTGGGGTATTTTATGAATAAAATAAGCTATGTGAGACACATAATAGGTTAAAATCTTAATCACGGCTTAAAATTAACAAAACACGAAAATCGCTGATCGGGTGAATCGAAAACATGAATTCTCACTCAAAAGTAAAAGTTGGAATGAATCACGTATTAAACGTGAAATAAATATTGAACTCGAAAGTACGGGTTGTTAAAGAAAGACTCGTCTTTCTTCTTAACAAATAAGACAGGAGCTCCCTAGGGCGAAGTACTTGGTCAGATAAAACCTCGGTCTGCTAACTCTTGTAGTTGGTCAGATAATTCCTTCATTTCTGAAGGAGTTAATCTGTAAGGTGCTCAAGCTATTTCTGGTGCCGGCTCCTAGAAAATAAATCGAATTAGAATTCTACTTGGCCGAACTGAGAAATGCCGGTAGATTTTCAGGAAAGACTTCCAGAAAATCTCTGACTACTGGTATATTTCTTCTAACCTGATACTCGGCTGACTTCTTTTCCAATACGGTGGCTAGAAACTTGATATCCTCTAAGAAATATACCTTTTTAGTTTTAAAATACAGGATATGAGGCTTAGTCGGGTGTTTACTTTGATCACCTCGATGGATCAAAGTTACACCGCGATGTGGATGTTGGACGACTTTCTCATCATAGGATAAATTCAGCATGATACTTAGATAACCAATCCATAACCAAAGACAACAACAAAACTACCGATTTAATTGGCATGAAATCATTTCAAGGGTTTGGTTTAGCAAGACATGGTGAAACCTAGATACGGTATTAGTGCCTACGTAATATCCATCGGCCATTTCAATGTCGTAAGTAGTATCTAATGTAATTGATGGGATATTAAGCATAGAAGCAAGAGATATGGATACGAAACTTTTATCGGCTCCTGAATCAAATAATAGTTCTAGCTTTAGATGTGGGTTTTTAATAAGGAACGGGTACCCGTGACATGATTTCTGGGTCTTGGGTGAGCGTTCTTGTCCCTCCACAATATGCTCTTCCATAGGGCATTGCGTTGCTTTGGGCACTGGTTTTTTGTAATGCCTTTTCCGCACAGCTTGGACAAGTTACTGACACTAGTTGCAAGTGTTCTTCCATGGATGGGCCCTTTGTTTCTACAGTTCCTGGTCCAGATCCCCACCTTGTACAAGTTTTTGGCACTTAAACAGTGCAATGGTCCTGTGGTGATGCAGGGTACATTTTCTACACAGGGAAGCTTCCAGTATACTACTGTTTTCAGTTTGGGGCGGCAGCATAAGCCTTGAAAGTTTCTTGTCTTCTATTATGCTGTTGGTGGTGATGATTGTTGCGGTTGTTATTGTTGTTGTTGCGGTTATTTTGGTAGTTGTTGTTGTTGAAGGTTCTTCTATCATCAAACTTTTGTTTGTGATCATTGATTCCTTGCACATAATGTATGGCTTTGTTACTTGAATCCATTAACTTGATTACGGTAATTGGCGTCCTCCAAAGTTTGAGGCTTTGAAGCGGTAACATTTCCTTTAATACTTCTGGGTAATCCCCGATGAAGACTTCCATGAGTTTCTCAGAATTTGGCACCATAGTTGGGCATAAGACTGCCAATTCCTGGAATCTTCTAACGTAAGTCTTGAGATCATTCCCATTTACAATCATAATTGTAAAATCATCTTCTATTTTCTGACCTCAGTCGAGGGATAATTCATTCTTAATAATAGCCTTCTTAAACTCGGACCAGGTGATCTTGTAACTTCCTCTATTTCCAATAGGCAATGAATTCCACCAGACAAATCTTCTCAGTCAAAGTAATCCATAGCAAATTTCACTTTGCAGTCCTCGGTACAGTTGCTACGGGAAAATACCGATTCAGTTTGTTCAAACCAACGGATGACGCCAACAGCGCCTTCTATACCTTTAAAATTGAAAGGTTGGCAGCTCATAAACTCTTTGTAGCTAAATTTCTTGGCTACAGAATCTGATCCTTATCCGTTGTTCCTATTGGTATTGTTAGCATTTGTCGTGGTAGCAGCTTGTGCTTCAAGAGCTCTACGGAAACATATCAGCAACAAGTTTTTCCTAATAGGCAGCCTGATGAACATGCTGTGCTCTAGATGTCAGTGTCCCTTGAGCCATTCTATCAACATTTACAAGACCACACAGAATAAGAATTCATATAATGATAGTCATATCATAAGTCATCGTATAAAAATCAAAAATTTCATACTTAGTGATATTGAATTTATTTGACATATCATTGTATGGATTCTCATTTTGATGCATGTTTTAACAAGGAAATACACATCCTTTGATATTACATTGTAGGTTATAATTGAAGATCTTGGAATTGACATTCTAACAAGTCTTTAACACATTAAGGAGTTCTCAGGGACTGAGTTTACTTCTTATTGTTGTGGTATGATAACCGCTACCACTTAGATAACTCATTATGGATCAACCGTACATGAGTAATTGTATATAGGACAAAGGATAGACAAACCACGATAAACAAAATCGTATCAGTAAAACAGCGATATAAATGGAAATCACCACTATATTAATCCATAAACCAAACTTGTCTACATAATTTACATAGTGAAAATTTGACAAGTTGTCATTATTTATGCCACATCATCCAATGGTTGGGATTCTAACAAAAAGCTATAAATGATAAGGATCTAGTCTAGTAGTCCTGGTTGGATGTGGGTCCTCCCTTGTGGATTCTTGAGCTTATGGATCTTGTTCAAAATGATTTCTTTCAATATCTGTCGTGTTCAAACCTAAAATGCTTAAAATAAAAAAAAAAAAAAAGACAAAAAGAAAAAAAAAAAAAAAAAAAAAAAAAAGAAGATGAGTAACTCAAATTAGAAGTCCTAACGCGAGCAAGAACAATCTTGCATCAATCCCGTATTTATCCCTTTACTGAATTCGAAATCTAAGTACGGGCTTCTAGAAGTTCGTTCTAGTTTGGTCAAAATCTTGAAGTATGAATACTCAAACAATTTACAAGACCTTTATCTTATCTTCTCCTTTGCTCCAAGTTATTCAAATAGTCTTTATCTGTTTCCTCATGATGTTCCAGATGCATCTTATGAGAACTTTCTCCAATCTTAAATACCTAAGGTGGTTAGAGAACCAGTAAAGGAGGGTGGATAGGAAACGGCTTTTTTTCTGCGGTGGAAAAATCTCATTAGGAAGAACAAATCTTGGGGATTAAACAGTGGTAACCCTAGTAGATGGAGGCACAAACAGATGGTGGAGCAATAGGAGCTTAGTGCAGAGGAATAGGTATTCAATACTAGTAGCATCATATGCTTGCATGACCTTCATATATGGATCATCATGGAAAGGTGAGATGGCTAGTGAGGCCAAAAGATACTTAGATAAATCATCTGAAGGATCATGAGAGGTGTATTCCCAATGAAAGCTTGGGGATATTCTGGTGAAGCCGGGTTGGTTATATAATAGTTAGGAGTGTTTGTAGAGGAAAAGGCATCCTCAACATCAAAATCAGATGGGACGATAATAGGGTAGATATAGTCAGAAGTGTTTGAAGACATATTTCTGTAACAACCCAGTGTAAATAACATAAGTTATTTATATAACAATCTAATAGTTTCTGTTATCTTTTACATATAATTCGAATAAAAAATAAAAAAAAGAAAAAAATAGAAAAAAAAAAAAAAAAAAAAAAAAAAAAAAAATATAAAAGAAATGAGTGGCACGGAGGACTTTCTTGGATGGAAAAAGTAGTTATAGTTAAGGTTTAAACCTTGTTCTCTATAACCGTGGCTCTTGATACCAATCTGTAACACCCCCATATTTGACATATAGCAGCGGAAGCTAATCTGGGGTATTACTTCATGAATCAGTCACAATAATAGAAACGACTTAAAATAGTTCATTTTTAACTGATAAGTTATCAGGTTTGTGAACGATCATCCTAAACACGCCCTCTTAAATTTCGGACATTACACCATGGTGCCTTAGATGAGTCTCTCTTGGCTGATTTTGCAAGAGCAGCATATTTTTCTGTTTAGATTTGGAAAAAGAAGTTCCAACTCCGTTCACTGTTTTCAAAAAAAGTAGAATAATAAGATAACTTGAATAACTAAGTTGCTTTTGAGATTCGATTATTTTATAGGAACAACAGAACATGAACATGTGCCACCATTAATCAAAATATATGCTTAATCATTGTTTCAATTAATAGTCAATCTTGTTCTCTAAACCCGCTATCTACTTAAGTAAACCTTTTTCGATTTATAGCAACATGTACTTTAAATACAGATGCGAAACAAACTAAGAGAGAGAAGACACTTACCAAGTAATGCCTCGTAATTCTGGCCTTTCATAGGCATGTGAAGGGTAGTATGCCCTTTCTTATCGTTCGTTGCTAAAATTTCCACATTAAGGAAGTCGTGTCTTGTACACGCGCCTTCTCCACCAACCCAGGTCCCCAAGACAAAGGAGCTGCTAAACATTAGGAGTTCACAAAGCACGCTAATGTATACCGCCACGACAAAGAGCAGGAAGAGTAAAATGGTAATCTGAAATGGACTCATCCAACATTTAACTTAATGAACTCACCCGAAGACATCACAGGATATGGCAGGAAATGCAACATACTGTATATTTTTTCTCTCGCACCACGTAAAGTATTGATGAAACGAAGATAAAAGAAAAATATATAGAATTCTGTTAGATAATATGGCAGAGAGTAATAGGAGATTCCATTTACGAAATAGAATAAAAAGGGACCATGTCATGAGAATTACATGCACATATATTAGCATATGCACATTCAAAATAACAATGAAAAAAGGACAGAAAATACCTAAACTTAATAAGCGGAGGTTACATGGAAACTTGATAAACATAATGAACTGAAGCTTTATGAATAACCCAAGATTCCATAGTTTGTTACAAAATCGCTTGTTTGAGTGCAAACTTAAGCTTGTGAAACAGAAACAACATTACACAATAGTTGCAAATTTCTTAGGCTCAGATCTTGTGTTGTGGGAACCACACAACACACTGTATGTGGAAGCAATCAAAATGTACGTAAGCATGTATTATACGCTTGAAATGGAAATAGAATGAAATCACTTACAAAGGTGAAAAATGCCGCATCGTGATCGAGTCTGCCGAAGCCTCCAAATAACGGAAGATCAGAGTGTAGGGTAATCTGAAAGGTTAATAGGGTTGTCAAGTTTTTCGCATCGTTATCGAGTCTGCCGAAGCCTCCAAATAATGGAAGATCAGAGTGTAGGGTAATCTGAAAGGTTAACAGGGTTGTCAAGTTTGATGCATATTAAAATGATAAAATACTATATAATTATGAAGAGTCTAAGCATAAAATTTCATATGTTTAGTTGAGCCAGTAACAACACTTAAAGCAGTGGCGGATTTAGATTTTCGCGACAAAGATAAATTCTACCATTATAAAATTCATAATTATCTAGTTGAGAGCTATGGCTTAGTTGTGTGAGTGCCAGGTTTGGCGAGTCTCTTGTATGTGGTAATTAGCCACATAACTTTGTGCTTATATGTTTCTGATTAATGATGTTAAATATATGTGAACCGAATGCAGTATATGAGGCCAAAACTATAGGTACGTCCTGGTCAATCGATAAAACATAAGGACAATGGCTGGCTAACAACGTTAAGTTGATCATTTTGTTTGAGCTTATATAGCAGGCTTATTACTTATGTGGTTTTCAGCTTATGTTTCATAAGCCCACATTTTATGACTTATTTAAAAAAAATCGGATTATATAAGCTTATTATGACATGATGAGCTTCTATAAGCCAAAAAGTTTCAAAATAAGCCAAAAAAGTGAGCTTATGAAACATAAGGGGGTGTTCGTTTTGGCTTATATGCGGGCTTATGAGGTTATTTGATTTCGGCTTATATAACATAATCACTAATTTTTCGGATTATATTGAGACTTATAGGCTTATATAAGTTTATCATTATTGTAATAAACTTATCTAAGTGATAAATATACAAATCTCAAAATAAGCCAGAAAATTAAGGCTTGTGTAATATAAGGCGAAATCACAGGAAGATGTTGCATTACGTACCCTTCCTGGAAGAAGCATCCTCTCACAGCTAGCTTTTTCTTGGTTGCATTAGGATTATCAACACTTGATAATTGGATTTTAAAAAATGAAAAAATTCGATGAAAGGTGTTTGAAAATTCAATTTCCTTATTTTAGACGGAATAGGAAGCTTAATTATGTATTACCTTTGATGGAAATAAAGGGCGAGCAATGGCATCTCCACAATGGTCTAAGAAAATCACAGGAACCGTCTCTTCTTGATCTTGATGGAACTTTAAGCTCCAAATAACAAGAACCGTCTCTTCTTGATCTTGATGGAACTTTGAAAGCTTACAATAATGAGAATCTTTAACCAATTTCAACATAACCAACGCTTCAAAACATAAGTTTCTTGTAACCCGAGCCCATTCTAAAAAAATTAAGGCTCAGATATGCAAGTGCAGGAACATGACAAAGCATTCAAGGTGGCTGCAATCGCATTCCAGTTGCGACTGCCACGCCAACACACGAATGCCAGCAAACCACGTACTAATACAATAGAGTTGCAGAAAACTATCATCATCGCCTGTTATCTATTCAATACTATGTAATCTTACCGAAAAGGGGTGACTAATCGTGTATGTCAAAGGAGCCGGTTAATGGCTTGTTTCTATCAGCCATTTATATAACAACAACTTTCAACAATGTAACCAAGCTATAAGCTGAATTAGAGCATCGATCAAGGAAAAAAGGATCCATCTGCCATGGCTACAAACCTAATAGGTTGCACCGCCAAGTTGCGAAGAAGCTCAATTTTCCTATATCAACAAATCCATTTAGAACACTTTTCGGCACCTACTTTCCAAATACCAATTAAGGCGTATCGTATATTTATAGGCCATAAGGCGCATCCACGGATAAAAACACTCCCATGCCAAGAGATTAGCGACCCAAAGTATATAACAAACGTAAGCATTCCTTTACTGCTAGTATGTTGCAGCTGGGTAAAAAAAGTCAGGCCAAATCCCACTAAAAGCCATCCAATGCACCCCAAAATAACCTAAATGGGTAAATAGTACTCTTTTTCAGAAACAAAACACATCAACATATCAAATAAACCTTAAATTATAGAAAATCATATGCATATACTTCTTCAATTTAGGTTCTAATTAAATCCAATTAAGCCACTGTTATTATACTTATATATCATAGGCCAGTATCATTCTCCCGAGGTACTCATTAAAAGCTCAACTATTGGGACACAAAATAAACCACCCATGTAAGGTCACCAACTGTCACACCCCGCCTAGGCAGAAACACGAGGCGTAACATCATGGATATCATCACAACACAATGGTGTCAACAATAGAGGGAACTAAATGGAATAGATAAACAAATAAGACACAATGTGTCATGACAATATCTAACATAAGATAAAGGAGTCTTGCATTACGATAGCAAAGTCATACCACAAGGGAACATAATCCAAAAGTCTACACTAAATCAACAAACATCCAAGTATTAAACAATTCAAATGACATAAATAAAATCTCTAAGAGAATGACTCCGCATGCAAGCCTACGGTCTTACTAGCCACTCTTCCTAACTTCAACATCCTCAAGATGATTACCTGAAAATGATGCTTAAAACGTCAACATAAAGTTGGTGAGAGTCATAGGTTTAAGACACGATAATCAAATCCAACTGTAAATTATTGTGATAATTAAGAAAACATTGTAGGACAATAAATGAACTATCATACAGGCTAACATGCAAATCTAATCAATCACACAAATTCCCATCAACGACCACAAGACGTCTCATAGCGTACCAAGGTCCATGTGGTTACCCCCTTAGCCCAGGCCATGGATACTCCCAAAGTAACCTTCCTGCTCGCTAGGCCATAGTACCATCCACTAAACAGGCCATGGATACCCGCAGGTGATCCCCCCTGACTTAGTTCGCAATTCTCAATATCACATCACAAAACATGTAGCACACAACATATAATAGTCACGTATAGTCCATGCATCTTTGACAACACATTATCACAGTAATCAAAACATTTCCAAACACTTTGCATCATTTCCACCCCAATAAATCATAAGAAAAATAAGGGCTATAAAACTCACCTGAATGCTCAAACGCAGCTTCTAAATCTCAACACGCAACTATACAAATAAATAAACACGGTTACACGTGACCAAGCTAAAAGCTCTAGTCCATGTAACACACATATGATGGATGTCTAAGGGTTTAGTTAACCATCATGGGTGACCCCAACACCATGCCCAAACTTAACCATCTCATAAACACTTTACATTAGCGACTTATAATTAAATCAAAATTGTAGAATTTTAGTGTCTCTTTACATGCTCAAAACCCTTACATTATGACCTTCATAATTTATACCAAAAATCACCCATGTTCATTTATGAGTATATTAACTACCTTGTGATTCCAAAGTATTACTTACATGTGTAACTACCTCAAATAAAAGCAAACATCAAAACTATCCTAATTCAGATCTGATTGCGCACCAAAATGTATCACTTTAACTACCATACTTAGATATGCTTTCAGAGGCTAATTTTCATAGGATTATCAATAAACATATGGAACTTAACTACTATAGAAGGTCTAAGCTTAATTCCACTTTTAAGTTAGGGTTTCACCCTCACAAACATGACCTAATTCTGACCCGTATTTACTGTTTTGACCACTTTTGTTGCAGAGGTTATTGCTTTCCCGACCTTAAAAACTTTCGAGGCCAAATTTTCTAGAAAGTAGACTCTTTTGGCTTATTCATAGACTCAAGAAACATCAATACACGCTTTTATCATCTAGATATCAGTTGTTGAACACGACCCAAAATTCTGCTCAACCCTAAATCAAGTTTTAACGCAAATCTAACCAAACCACAAGCATGCATACGTATCTAATTCAATACTAAGCATACTATAATCATAATATATCATAAACATTCTGTATTTTAATTAAAACCCTAGATCCATCATAAGTCTTGTTACATGATTGCATAATTCTAACTAAGTTAAGCATACTTACCTCTTGATTTCTTGATCCTAACACTGATTCTTGGTTACTTCTTAATCAAGATGCTTGGTTCCTTGTTCTTAGGGAGGAAGAAGTCGTCCCCTAGGGTTTTAAGGCTGAAGGATTCGTGGTTTTTGGATATATGGTCTAAAGGATAACCTATTTAATTAACTAGCATCCTAATCCTACTAAAACTCCTCTAGATAAGGCCCAAAATCCTTTTTCTTTTCTCTTTATTTTTCTTGGGCCGATTTTATACATACATACATATATATATTTTTTTTTATTAAATTATTATTTACATTATAATTTACATTACCTTAAATTTCTATAAAAATCTACGCTAATTTGGGTAAACCTTTTTACATAAACGCTACCTACTAAACTTTCTAAAAATAACTTTTCATTTCACATTTCACTTTCTATATTTAGAAAGTTTGCTACAAACTTCCATATTTCACTCACTTAACTTATTTCCAACATGATACATTTCCCATAAACGCTTAACACAAAATCATCCAACTATTGACGTAGCATTGCATGCAATACGCCATTCCTTTCCATTATCACTATACGTGAACAAATGGAATACTCATCACCAAACACAAACGCACTCAAAATGAGATGATCATACACCTCAAAATGATATCATGCACCTATTCAAACCACTTAGCACACATATATAACACATAGCACACAAGAAATCACACAAAATGAACTCTTAGCCATTTCTAAAGGTATCACTAACCTGATTAAATCACGGATGTCACAGTATCCCCTCCTTGAGGAAATCTCGTCTCGAGATTTAACTAGCAGGCTCAACAACTCGGTCCACGAACAACTGTGGATACTTAATCCTCATCTGGTCTTCGTGTTCCCAAGTAAACTCAGGACCACGTTTTGAATTCCATCTAACTTTCACAAGCACTACCTTCCTACGTTTCAACTTCCTAATTTCTCGATCCATAATCTCTACAGGTTCCTCGACAAAACGAAGTGTCTTGTCGACCTTGATCTCATCTAATGGCACATGCAAATTAGCATCCGCCAGACACTTCTTTAGATTTGACACATGAAAAGTGTCATGCACGCTATTCAACTCCTCAGGTAACCTCAACCTATAAGCTACAAGGCCAATCCTTTCAAGGATCTCAATCGGTCCTACATATCTCGGTGCTAAGTTACCCTTCTCTCCAAAATGAACTACGCCCTTCCAAGGCGTCACCTTTAACAATACATGATTTCCTACCTCGAACTCTAACGAATTACGCCTATAATCAACATAGCTCTTTTGACGATCTCTCGCCGCTTTGGGCTTTTCCTTTACCAACACTACCTTATCAGTCGTTTCTTGTACTAACTCAAGTCCAGTCAAACTACTCTCTCTAATCTCTGCCCATAGAACATGCGACTTACATTTCCTTCCATACAAAGCTTCAAACGGAGCACACCGAATGCTCAAATGATAACTACCACCAAAATCGATAACACATGCCCTCATTATATCCTCCAAAGTCTGAATCATACGTTCACTTTGTCCATCCGCTTGAGGATGCTAAGCAGTACTCAAATCCAATCGCATCTCTAACACTTTCTGCAGCGTCTGCCAAAACCACGAGGTAAATCATCCATCTCAATCTGAGTTGATCGTCACCAGAATTCCATTCCTTGCTATTATCTCATCAATATAAATCCCCGCTAACTTCACATCTTGCAATCTTCTTGTATAGCTAGAAAATGAGCTAACTTGGTCAGTCTATCGACCATCACCCAAATCACATCATACTCGCTACTTTGACCTTGGAAATTTAGTGATAAAATCCATGGTGATTCTATCTCATTTTCACTCAAGTATCTCAGGCTGTTGTAGCAAGCCAAAAGTCTTTGACATTGCAGCCTCCACCTCTTAAACAAATCCGACATTTGCTAACATAGGTAGCTATATCCTTTTCTACACGTGGCTACCAATACATGTCTCCAAGGTTATAGTACGTCTTATCCGCTCCCGGATGTACCAAGTATCTTGATGCATGGGCCTCATCCATTACACTTCCTACCAATAGAACCTAAATTCGATCCATAAAGTACAAACTCTCGTCTCCTTTTCTTTCCATCTGTTGTTCTAAACCATGTAGCCTTTCTGCGAGTACGTTCTCTTGCTTGAACGCCTCACTTTGGGCTGCCAGTATCATTCCTCTTACTCGTCTTGATTTCACTCTCTTCTTTCTACACAACGCATCACCCACTACATTCGCTTTATCGGAGTATCACACAAATCATTCTTCAAAGTCTGAAAAGCCTCTTCTTGTTCTACGCTTCACTCATACTTCTGATTCCTCTCAGTTAGGGAAGTAAGGGGGTTTAACAATCTAAAAAAAATCCACGATGAACGTCGGTAGTAACCTGACAATCCTAAGAATAATCATCCAATTCCTCACTGCCTCACTCTTACTCGGGTCCACGTGAATACGTTATGGTTGACCACGTGACCAAGAAAATGCACTTCTTCCAACTAAAGCTCACACTTAGAAACCTTAGCATACAACTTCTCCTTCCTCAGTGTCTCCAACACTAACTTCAAATGAACGTCATGTTCCTCCTTTGACTTTGAGTAGGCCAAAATGTCATCAATGAATACGATGACAAATCTACCTAAGTATGGTTTGCAAACCTGGTTCATTAAGTCCATGAAAACCGCTGGTGCATTGGGCTGGTGTATTGGTTAACCCAAATGGCATAACCGTAACTCAAGCGCGTTTCCATAATTTTGAGTTGAGAATACGGTCCCTTTTTAGAAAGGCATCCTCATGCCTCGTAACTGATGATAACCTGACTGAAAAAACTCTATCTTTAAGAAAGTACCACGCTCCCTCGTAACTGATCAAACAAGTCATTCAAACCTTAGGGCGTCACCACTGGAGTCACGGTTTTTAAACAGTAATTTTATATCAACTCTTATGATCAATAAACATGCCAAAAAACCATCATTCTTTTTCAGAATAACACAGGTGGCTCCTCGCAAAAAATTGACTACGTACGTATGAAACCCTTGTTTTGCAACTCTTGAAGTTGCCCAGACAATTCTTGCATTTCCGAGGGTGCCAAACGATATGTTGACTTCGCGACTGGCGTCGCTCCAAGAAATAAGTCTATACGGAACTCAACTTGTCACTGCGGTGGTAGCCCCAACAAGTCTTCTAGGAACACGTTAGTAATATCGCGCGCCACAGGTATATCACTTATCCTAGGTTCATCTACCTTAGCGTTCATTAGGGCTTTGGCGGCTCCCAAAGTACGTTCCCCATGAACTCGAAGTATCTCATCACCTTCCAACAGTATTCTAACCACCTTCTCATAACATACTATCACAAACTTCCTCTTGGACAACCAGTCCATTCCCACAATCATATCAAAGCTTCCACGACTCAACGGTATCAATGAACTCCAAGGGTTACGAACAATCGAATAAGATAACAAACGAATATTGAGTCAAAGGCTAGAATGCATATAGGAGATTCCACATATGCAAATAGACATGAATCAAATGACATAAGAATCCTTTGAAAGAAAGGATACGTATATGCACTGAGTGAAAATGCAAACGAAAGAAAATCAACAGGTGTACCACGACAAATGAACACATAAAAATATCAATATGAAAGACGAAAATTCTTATACTAATTATCGACTTCACTTGAAAGATCAAATTAAATAATGTTTTTATAAAAATCAATTTAAATTAAGAAAGTCACTTTAAGTATAAAAATCATTTTAAATAATAATAAAATTATTTTAAATGTAATCTTTGAAAAATTTATTCTGGTTGTCATAAAAAATCTAGAGATGTTTATCTAATGGTGTATCGTACCTTACCACTATGAATCACTTTAAACCTGCTTTTTATTATAAAATAAAATCTTTTTACAAGAATCATTTTATACACAGTTTTCTCTAAACACCAACACAATACTTCCAAAGGGTTTTTTTATGATTAGACATAGATTATAAAATATGTTACTCAAACAAAGGATATCATAATACCAAAAGGGATCATAAAACACCATACAGACTCTAACATAATTCTATTGTTTGAAAACGAAAGAAAATACCAGGAACCATATACTCAAAATAAAATCAAATGCACTCGTACAAGGAAGCTCATGCAAGACGTTACGTACCCAAAAGAAAACGTAAGGTCTTATCCAAACTAACGATCAACAGAGCAAACCTAAAAGTATCGACACTAACACGTCGCCAACGGGTTACGAAAACCAAGGGATATACAACCAAGGGAGTAATGATCCATACTAATATGTTAGGAATAATTAGTGCTTAAAAGAAACGTTTGATACTCATACGAGTAATCAATGCAACGAAAGAACTAATGAAACGCGCCTATATCCGAAAGAGTAGATTCCAAACAACCAATATACATCGAGACATGTTGAATAGGAAACATCAGGTATCCTTACTAACAAAGTACGATGAAGGGATGTTAAGCTTATGTGGTATATCCTATATCATAACACGGGGTCGATTCTTGGATTTGGCTAGTTTCTAGAGAGAGAAACACTAGAGAGAGTTTTCTAGAGAGAGAAAAAGTGTTTCTTTATGAAAGTAAAATAATGACTAGCTTACCTCTTCCAAAGTTGGAAGAGGCTTATATAGTACTTACAATATACCGGGTATTCGTACCCGACTTAAAACCGAAAAATGTACTATTAACTATTAAACTACGAGCTATAATAAACAGTAAAATACACGGGGTGACCGAGTCTTTTTCTAATATCTAACAATCTCCCCCTAAGGGAGGTCACCCCTGAAAATACCAAACTTAATCACTTCAGTCTTTAGCTCGTAGACATTTGATATCTTGTACATTTGGGATAGTGATCTTTTGATTCATCTTAGACTTGTCTTTGACTGTGATCTTGAGCTTTCTTGAGATCATCGCCCAAACATAATCTTACATCATCTTGTAATGGATCGCCATCTTGTGCACTTGTGAAGAAATACATGATGTCAGAGTTTGCGGAAGCTTTGACACCTTTATGAGGTCTTTCATAACTTCATAACAAGTGTAGGTCGTGTCTGAGCATTCGGTTATTCACTTGATATCTGAGGAGCTGCGAATTTCCATCTCCATCTCCATCTTTAAGATATCCTGTAATGAAATAGTTAGTAATAAAGAGAAAATTGATTTGAAAAGTCAGTCTAAGTGTTTCTTATGAAAATATTTTGTAACACTTTGAAAGATTTGATTGTTTATCAAATGATCAATAACCGTCAATTCTTATACTGGAACAAGTTTGATTCACACAGAATCGCACCATCATTTCTTTCCAGTTGACACAAGTTTGATTCTTGTAGAATCGCACAAGTCACCTACCTAGAGCTTGTTTGATGTTGGCTCTAGCAGGATTTCCATCTTCATTGTGAAAAACCATCATTTCACTCGGATGTTCTGGCAATATCACAAGGATAATGCGTAGGACTCTTAGGATAGACTTGTTTCCATAGTGTGTGAAAGACAAGAGAATTGGATACGTGTCCTAACGAGATTAATTGACGATCTCTTGGCTCTAGACTCAATAGTGCGTTTTGGTTCTAGTAATCGGAGGCTGGAGCTGACTGCCACCTGTTCAATATCAACTAACTCGGAGTGAGAAAGTCAATAGATAACGTGTTTAGTCTCCGTGAGAATTGAAACAGAAATCTTTTGAAAGATTCTGAGTGGCTAGGGAGGGTTGTGCATTGCATCACTGGGTCCATGATGTCGATCTTCAATGTCAGCAATCATCTTAGTGATTCTGGCAGCATATGTATTGACCCGGTTTCTGCCTAAGTGAGATAAGCGAAGAAAAATGCTTATGAAAAAGCTGACTACTCAGATTACAACACTTAAGAAATTTTTCAATCTTTACAAACCCCTACTTTTGAGCTTAAAAATAAGCAATTAAACAGATCCTTATGACTATATAACCTACAAACAGATTGAATTTGGACCTCAAAGAGCTTATATCAACAACCAAAAACCATTTTGAAATTCAGAATAAGCCACAGTTAGCAATTAAAAAAGCAATTTCTCAAATTTTCAACACTTAGTAAATTTTTTAACAGACGTGACAAAACCAAAAATGATAAATGCAGGCCTATTGAATTTGATTCTTAGGTGTTTTAACACTTGCATAAACACAAAAACATCTCAAAACCACAAGTATCAAAGTTCTTAACCAAATAAGCTAATAAAATTGGTAAATGATCATAGATTCAAACAACAACCTATATAGCCTATGATTTTGAAAATTTTCACTCAAAAACTTCTAACAACTGAATTTTATGATGAATTTAAGTTAAACTAAGATAACCCAAGAGGCTAAACTCATTTTGACCCATTTTGATCATTAAAAACAAACCAAACATCCCTTTAAATCCCGTTTTGATATTTTTAACTAGATAAAAGCTATTTAAGCCAAAACTTTGCAACGACTAGATGTCTAACAAGCATAATAAGCAATATTAAGCATATTTAAACAACTAATAAGCACTCAGATAAGCTAAAACATATTATGCAAACTTTTTAAGCTATTTTGACAGTTTATAAGAAAAAACTTGCACAATTGATTTCTAAACTACAACCTAGGTAAAATAAGCACTAAACATCATAAATAAGCAAGAATAAGCAGTTATAAGCAAGAGATAAGCACCAATAAGCAGATTAGTAGTAAATAAGCTAAAAATGGAAAATGAAGACTTGTAAAAGCCCTTGCTTAAACAGGGCAAACAAGTGCTCTTAGAGCTATTCTATAAGCTCTAGCTTGTTAAAAACAAGCTAGTGGTGTCCATAAGCCCTTCCATAACTGGCTTATCATCCATTAAGCTGTGGTATTTGAGAATGTGTATTTTTTGGTTTTTTTGTAAAATTTTCTTAAGTACTTTATATTTAAATTAAAACATGTTGCTTATATGATTAAACAAGAGCTTAAAGTAGCTTATGAAAGGCTTTTAACAATAAGAAAAACAGGAATCCAAAAATTTACTTAAAAACTTCAAACTTTCATTAATAGTAAAAACAAGTTACAAGACTTAGAAGTTGAAAGACAATAATTTAAATGACTTAAAAATAAGCTAAAAATTAAACTATGTTAAAAACTACATGCCTCATTCGGGCTTACAAAGTCCTATTTATATAGAGACTAAGAAGGTTCTAGGATGTGTGTTGCTTTGTGTGAGAACATAAGAAGGGTTCTTCATTTGTGAGTAGCATCAAAGTCTTTATCTCAGCCATTTATTATATATTGCCCAAGCCTTTAAATCCTAGCCATCAAATTTTTGTCTTCATTCCTTGCCGAATGAGCTTGCAAGGGATTGCCAAGGTGTCATTTGTTGGTTTGTGTGGTGGGATTAGGTGTGAGGTGTGTAGAGGTGTTGGTCGACAAAGTGGAGAAGAAAGGGGAATAGTACTGGTTCATTTTGGCGGGTAGTGAGGAAGATGTACAGTAGTTTTGATTTGGTGCAGGGTAAGTGTTTGGTGGTTTGGAAAGTTTAGTCCTTCAATTTGTTATATGTGTTTGCAAGTTGAGTCCTTGTACTTCGCATCTTTGGCCCTTGAAGTTGGTAATTGCTTGCACCGTAGTCCCCCTTTTAGACTAACAGAGTTAAGGTAAGGGGTACCGGGTGTAGTTTAATGGGTTGGGCTGTGACTTAGGCCGAGTGTTATAAAAAAAAGTGTTGGGCCTTTTTCTTGTACAAGTCTTCATGTAATGTATAAATGGGCTGACCCGACCCATTAGATGGGTACGGGTTGGCCCATTTAACATTTCTTCGATATCGGCTTCGCCTTTGACTTTGACTTTGGTTGACTTTGACTTTTTGACTTTTGGCTTTGATTTGACTTTTCTTTCACGCTCTTTCCGTTCTCGTGCTCGGTTTTGTCGTTTTGGCTTCGTTTTTGTCCTTTTCTTAGATATCCGTTACCTGCACAATACAAATGCAAAACATACAAATACAATGTATTTTTGGTACATTTTTGGTCATTTAAGTCCGGTTTTAATGGAAAATGGTATGTGTAATTAAGCACATACCAAAATCTCCCATACTAAGATATTGCCGTGTCCTCACGCAATGCTATAAGTAAGCACTTAGAAAACTAAGAATCTCAATCCCCCTCGACTAATTACCTCGAAAAGTAGCTAAGTGTTCATCAAGGGGAATTAAAGAATCAATAGCTTTGAAAAGCCCCGTTTTGACCATTTTTAAAGATATACACTTATTACCACTAATATTTTTGTATTTTTCCCCTTCTTTTTTTTCATTTTTCTTTTTAAGCAACTAACTAACATATTTGACTTTCGTTATTTTCATAACCGTTAGGGATCATAGAACAAGACGCATTTCAATCCTAAAATGCCCCAAAAAGGATAAATTCATCGTCCCCGACTTTTCACTCGTCCCAAACCAAGCTTAAAACGAAATCACCGTTAAATATAAGTTAAGATGCTAACACTACTCATATTTGCAACTTGTGAACTTTTCACTCCCGACAATTATTATATCTTAGGTAAATGTGCCATTTTGAATTTCAACCATGGATTAACGTTTTGTAAAATTTCTATGCTTCATGTTCCACCCGAGAATAATGAGTTTGAAGGCGAGATCATCTCATGTAGCGACTTTCGTCTCGGCACATCCCAACCTCGCGGCTAAGTGACCAGGCTTTTGACACCCCACAGAGACTAGTATTAGGACTCATGGACCTTTAGTTTCAAAAACTCTTAGGTTTCCCGTATACACATAACTTATTTAGAAAAAGCACAACTTAAAATGAAATAGTCTAAGTTCAAAAGCATATTTAAATTTAACAAAAAGAGATTTTCCTTACATTTATTAATTCACACTTAACATTAAACATAACATTGATGCAATTGTAACCCTCGACCTTTTAGAAGGCTGCAACATCGGTTGTGAGCCGGCAAGATGCAGCAAACTTTTATCAGCCCACAGTTTATAATTATTATTACCACATTTTTCATCATTTTTTCATTTTTTTAATTTCATTTTACTTTATTTTACGATATATAGAGAAGACTTCTTTTTGAAAATTTAAGTATAAATTTGAACCAAGACTAAAAATATTATTGATTATATCTCAAAAATTGTTGATTTAAGTTTAATTTCTAAAAATAGCACGTATTATTAGTCCAGTTAGGAGCTTATGGGAGAAAAAGCCACAAATTACATACATGGGCTCTTAAGATTTCCAAATA
>BQNB010039591.1:0-15000 GCA_026074375.1 Tanacetum coccineum
TTTGCTAGATTTTGACAAGTCTTCGTCACACCATTGTAAGCACGAACAAGTTACCTCTAAATGTTGTAAGCCATTTGAGATATGATAAGAACACGCATCCGAAAAACTCAACTACAACATCAAATAAGTGATAATCAACTGTCTTGGTAATCACATCTTCAAATAGTCTCCAAAACAAGCCATAAAATAAATAAGAATAAACTATTTGAAAAATAGTTCTGTCCGAGATCCAAATCTATCCAAGAAACAAACATGTGTGTCATCTTCAATCATTAATGAATACCAAACAATATGTCTTGTCCGAAATTTTTGTAATAACCGAGAACAAAAATCATGTATTACCCGATATTTGTCAACACTGACAGTATTAAAATCTTTTCTCGGATACAACTAGTAGTTGAAACCGTATCTCAAACAAAGAAAGCAGTACAAATATTTCTTCACTTGAAAAGTACTAATTAAAATAGCTACAAAAATAATACTCTTTCGAACCTTCCATGAGCCCAAGTAGTTTTAGTCTTTGAAGCCCAATTCTAATAACCACAATACACGAACAACATATAACAATTCCATGTGCAAATATTAGTATCTAATACATATATAACATTACTGTTCATTCTTGTAGCAGCACTCAATGCACCATTCTTTCCTTCAATATATCATGCAACATGCCTAAAATCAGGATTTGAAAAATGAACATATCTTCTTTATTTTTAAACAAATCTCTTTGACTCCATATAATAAGTTTCCATAACAACATTCACATGCCAAAACCATCGTATATCATTCAAATAAATACACCATGTGAATTCATCAACAATAATCATTCATGTTTAAAATCCTTAAAGCTCAGTTAGTCATCTGGCCCACGTTAAGATTTAAAACTCACCTTTAATTGTTGCTGCTGTTGTTATAAGAACATCATTGAGACTCACATACCTGCTCCACCAAAATTAAAACCATGTAGCACCAGATGACTAAAAAGAACAACTGTGATTGATCTATTGATTGAACAACCAAGAACAAGAACAAGAACAAGAACAAGGTGCTACTGTGTTTAGTGTTTTTTAAACGAAACCCTATGGTTTGCATTGTGATTAGCAGAACAATCAACGAGCAGAAATAAAACTCTTGTTTGATTCATTACAGATCAAGAATCAATGAAAAACATGAATCCTTTAACATGAAAACTAAAAATCACACAATTTGCTTTTTACCAAATTAGGGTTTGAAAAACCTAACTTCACCGAATATGAATAGATCACCGAAAAAGAAAACCGAATTCGATGTAGAGAAACCCTTAATAATAACAATGATTCATAAATCATATTGCATACCAATTAAGGTAGAGAGGACGATTATAAATCTTGTTATATTAATTAAACTTCAAAAACCCCAAAAAACTTTATCCGCAAATCAATTTCTTAAAAATTAGGGTTTTAGGGTTTCTTCAAAAACCTTGTAGATCCTAGATCAAGAGCCATAAGGCTCTGATACCAATTGTGGAAACCATAAGAGATCGTTGTAGCTCTAGTTTGATTAGAACTTTAATCTAGGATAATGATAACATAGGCGGAATATTCAAACATAGAATCAATATTATCATAACAAGGTTTTACCAAACATTCCCCACAGCCCCAATATTATTTGATCATGATAATACGGTTACATAAATGAACTGTCACAGGGATCAAGAAAGACCTTGATTACCTTAAGGCTAAACTCTAGATAGATGTCTACTACTAACTATACAAATGTGTACACACACACGTTTTCTTTAGTGAACTCTCATTGAGAACACACACTTTTTTGGATGCTCAAACCTACACACCTAATACCCTTTATATAGAGGGATATTAAGGCTTACAAAGGAAGCTAATCAATAGATAAGGAAACTATTTAAATCACATTAAATCACATTAATATGTTTCCTAATCATTATCTTTAACATCTTTGACCAAATCTTCATAATTCTCCACCAGCTTGAAGAATTCTTTAATGACGATTCTGATCCTTTTGTTTCATTCTTTTATTCATTTTGTCTCATCAAATCAATAATTCCAACAAGAATGGTTATTCGTCAATAAGAAAAAAGTTTTGTCAAAAGAAAAAATTTTTCTCGAAGTAAAGAATGTTAATTCGAAATAGAAAGAAGTTTTCGTCGAAGAAGAAAAGAATTTTTCGTCAATAGCAAAGAATGTTATCGTAATTAGAATATGTTTCGTCCGAAGAGAAAAGGAGTTGTCTTCGAAAAGAAAAGGAGAGCTTTTTAACTAAGTATTATAGACTTTGATTATGAATTTTTCGGAATATGACCATTACTTTAAACAGTTGATCACAAGATACAATACTTATAATATTGCTGAAGAAATATCCTAAGTTGTCCAACCTACTAGGTGTGTTAGTTAGATTTGTATCTAACCATGCGCCTTGACGCCAGAGTGGATCCATTTAGAAGAAGTGCGAGATACGATAAAGGGAATGTAGTGATAAAAGACGCATAGATATTTAAGACCATTTTACGACTCTCTGACTTTTTAGATTAGTCTGACACATAGACCAAGGAAGCGGGTAAAAAGAAACAAAGAGATGCAAAAAAACATTCTATTTCGAGTAAAGTATATATACCTAAATGCATAGACTTAAAATACAGGCATCAAGTTTATTCTAAGAATGCATCACACAATAAACAACATATTAAAGTGTAAGACTATTGGCATTTAACAATCGTTAATAGTCTCATACAGATAAAGCTAACATAGTTAGTTGCACAGAGAAACACTAAATCATAGTAAATTACGCATATAAAAATTAATAATTTAAATGCAATCATCATGTAATCATGTTAGCATTTAGCACAAGGAGCATGTGTTATTTAGATAAACTAAGAGATATTTATATCTAAATTGCGAAAAAATGCATAACGCTTTTACAACAAAACATGCATTCAATTAGCT
The DNA here is from genome assembly GCA_026074375.1 of Tanacetum coccineum. NCBI lineage: Eukaryota > Viridiplantae > Streptophyta > Magnoliopsida > Asterales > Asteraceae > Tanacetum > Tanacetum coccineum. The sequence continues at coordinate 2,958 of BQNB010039591.1, forward strand.
AAGCAAATAATCATTGATCATACGATAAACCTAAAGCATATAATTGCATAACTTGGACACGTTATCATCTTGAACCATCAAAGCACATATGTAAAATCAAGTAGTCTAGATTGACTTCAGAAACCTAATTATCTTACTTCTTAGTGGTGGCTCTCCAATGAAATACAAAGTTCATCAATGTAGACTAACATTAGGCATATTTAGAAAGAGCCATTTAATCAAGTTAGAAATGAATACGAAGACTATCACTAGGGTGCTCAATTCAGGCTATATACTACCATTTTTACTGTTATAACCACGAACCCAACTCACTGCTTGAAGGCCAATTCAACCGTTAGGATCAAACTGCTTAATAGATTTTGTGTTTGTTTCTTTGTAGAAACAAATGATGATTAACTAAAGTTTGGTTAAATGTATGTTAGAAATTTAAGCAAGATATTGACAAGAGGAAGATGTTTAAATCTAATGCCATAGGGCGGATCTACCTAAATTGAAGATGAATCTAGGACGAAGGATCCATCAATCCGTGGAAGTGCCAAATTTGAGCAAGGATTATTTTATTATTATTTGGGAGATGGTGTTAGGAGAAGCTTATATAAGTTATAAGAGCGCTTATATAAGTTATAAGAGCGCTCATCAAGTTGGAGTACTTATGAGTTTCCTGATGAAAATTTATAAGTCGTCAATCCTACTCAGAGTGTGTTAAGTTTAGCATGTATAATTTGACCATAGCTAATAACACAACATTTAAACACTTTAGACTCAATGAGACATCTTCATTGCAAGTGTGAGTTGTAATTTGATGACTAATCTTGTTGTCTTACAACCGACTTCGTGATTTCATGTAATAACCGATGATGGCTAAACATGTAGACTTGGAAAAATATCTATGGTCATTTTATTGATATTTTCGTGATCTAGATAAATCCTAATCTCGATTTCAGGTTCCTATTCCAATTTTGTAATTAGATTGAATGATGAGATTGACTATCGTTTGAATAATAATCATCTTCATATTCAAAATCCTCTTGCAATCACTTATTGAAAGAAAGCACGATAATGGTTTGTGGAATATGTTTAATTCTTCCTAATTCTAACCTTAGATGGTTAAAGGGTTCTCATTTAGTGAGGAAGAAATATTATGCTTATTTGTTAAAGTAAGATAAAGTTTTGATGAGAAGATAGTTTGGGTTTTGAGTTGTGCTTTTAAATTGTTTGAGCAAAGTTACATATGTTGTGCATTTGCTCATGTTTGGCTTTTTGAAAACAATGACTTTACCAATTGCATCAGATGAAATATTCAAGTCGTCAATCCTACTTCATTGTGTATTTTATGCATATATTTGCTAAATATTTGGAACACAACTATTGGACAAGTAGACTCAATATGACATCATCTACACAAGTGTGAGTTATGATCCGATGCATATTCTTATCGTCTTGGAAAGGGATGTCGTTATTTTCATATCAATCGAGTGTGATTAAGTATGTAGGTTTAAGATAATATCTCTTGTTATATTTTGATATAATCTTAGAGATAGACAAATAAGAATCCGATTTCTTATCCATACTCGAAAACTTGTCAATTAGATTCGATAATAATATCAATCATAATTTGAATAATGAATCGATATATATTCGAAATCTTTCTCGACGCTCACAAACACTCTTTTTTAAAAGAAAATAAATAAAGATTTTTATAGTGTGTCCATTAATCTTAAGACTAGTTGTAAGGCGAGATTGATGAATAATGACAAGTTAATTTCTTACTTTAAGATTGTCATATATTTTGCTTGTACGAAAAACTATTTGTTGATATGTATAGTATGCATAGCTTTTGACATTTTATGAGTATATAAATGATTTTCCTAACCATTTATATACAACACACATCTTTTGTACAATACTATATGTTTATAACAAGAATATAATTATGTGTGTGTGTTAGAACAATGCAAGCACAAGCAAAGTTTAAAAGTACATTTTGTTTTACTTAATTGCTAATGTATTAATACAATCTTTTATTTTGTTTAACCAACCCAAGGTCAAACACCGCAAGATGATGAAAAGATTAAGACATCTTGTTGAAGAGAGTTGATATGTTGGAAATATTTTAGTGACGAGTTTTAATATATGATCTTAGGGCATTTATTTTTCCACACACTTGAAAAACTATTGAACTCTCATTCCTAAATGGGTTACTACACTCAGAATGATCTACAAGATGTTTATGTAACACTTGTAAATATAGTGATCTATGCCTATATGCAATGCACAAACAATTTTGCAACTTAACGCAAGACATCTAGCGTAATTCCTATTACGCATAATCCGAAAAACTAGTAACATACAAATAGCATACATGACACATGTGTTTAGATATATAATTAGCTCAATTGAAAATAATAATGATTACTTATTAATATCTATTAACCAAGTTGAAACAAAAGTAAACATACATAATCATCTAGCATACACATAAGGATATTCATCGTTGTTTTGTGTATTAGATATAACGATGTATACTTAGCTTGATTTGATTTGAAAATAAAATAGTTCCTCCCCATTTCAAAATTAATTAAGATCAATATATTGAAAGGACAAATACACTATTTTTCAAAGATATATCAAATAGAAATGCCCGACTCAAAGGAAAATGTAAATTACAAGTTTTACGTTAAAATGGAACTCAACGTTTTGACCACTATGTAGTATTTTGTATTTCTGACATATTTAAGTTTAGAATGAAGACTTGCAAGTATTTTTAAATAAAAGTAGACTCAATTATGTTCGAAATGGCGGGTGACACGACTTCTACGGACTTACGGTTAATTTTATATGATTTTTCAAAGTTTGCCAAATTCTGCTGAAACAGACAGACGCCCCCCATAAAGGTGACGGCCCCCAGATATATTTAGGGGCCGCCCTAACATTTATGGCACCGCCACCAGTGACCCCAAAACACGTTTTTTGTTCATAATCATTTGGTGACTTAACTGTAGAACATAAGACTTTAAAAAGTTGTTTCAGCACATAAATTTTGTGTTTTAGACATTATTTCTACTCTTACGACTTAGACAAACATAAGTTGGCACTTTCAAGTTCTTTTGAGATAATTTTCCTTCAAGCTAGTATACAAAGTATATTAAATAACAAAAGTAGTACGAATCAAACAACAAAACACTTTTCATATTTAATCCCCTTTCATGGGTAGTTTGAGACATGGATCGTACTCTATTTTAAAAACCATTTGTTTTGAAAACTAGAGCGACGTGGCTCTGATACTAATTGTGGAAACCGTAGAGGGGGGGGGGGGGGGAATACGTTTCTATTAAAAAATTTAAGATCAAGGATTACATCACTCTTCTACCGGCGGTCCCATATATATATATATATATGGGGGCCGCTAAGTATATCAGGAGGCCGCCTGATTTATGGGACCGCCTCCAGAAGAGGTTTTTGGACTAGATCTTTTGTAGCAAATCACCAATCAAGTTTGACGCAATATGAGAAGTGTCGATCATATGTTTACAATAGCTAAAGCATATTCTAACAATATAACCACACTCACAATATTTAGCACAAAGAGCTACACAACTTTAACTAACAGGATATACACAAAAATTCACACAATCATGAGCACAATGCAAGTATAAAAGTAAAGCGATAAATGTAAATAAATAAGTAAAGCGAAGGGTAAAAGAAAATGCAAACCGACACGATGATTTATAGTGGTTTGGTCACGAAGCACCTCTTCGCCCTACTCCACTCCTCGAGTATCCAACTCGAGAGTTACTTCACTAATCAACAAACTCCCTTTTGGCGGAGAAAACCTTATACCAATGCTTACATTATTTTTAGACACGAAGCTAGATGTCGAGTTCTTCTTCGGGTACAACCAAACCTGTTATGTTTTATGGCCCAACATAACAGACCTTGTGTTTTATGGCCTAAACACATAAACCGCGTCGCTTACATTATTTTCTGACACTAAGCTAGATGTCGAGTCCTAATCTTAGCTAGAACCAATCTACCACTTCACCAATGTATTTTAAGGCCTAAAATACTAACCAACCCACAATCAACCCATCCAAATATATACATCATTTGGATCTAGAAACTACTAAAGATTGGAAGACATGGACTCGATCTATATGTAACAAATAGACTAACTAGACTACATAACTTCAGATCTTGAAGATGACCGAAGTTCTTCTCTTGCATTTGAGGAAAGAAGGAAAGGATAGAAGATTTGATCACATTTAAACAAGATTAACCAATTTGAATGATAAAAGATTTAGTGAGATCTAAAGAGAGAAAAAACTGAAAGAAAATCATGCAAAACAGCCTGTCAAGAAATGGCGGTCCCAGATATATTAGGGGGCCACCGGATATTTAAGGGGGCCGCCGACCAATTTAAGGGACCGCCCCGACAGGCACTCCTTTTTTTGTATTTTTGTGGTGACAAACTTGTCTGCTGAAAGTTTGACATGTTTTGGGGGGAAAAGAACCAGATTTTGAATTTTGAAATAATTACCATATAAAACATTTCTTTATAATTAAAAAAATAATTTGTCTAATTAATTCTTGAAAAAATTATTTTGTTACATTTATAAAAATATAAAGTTTAAGACAAAAACTTATTTCTTTGATCATCCTACAAGTTTAATGCTTGTTTGTACATACCTTATGTGATTTATGTCGGGTGTAAACCAATGTCCGTCTTGATGCACACTTAAGACGTCGAGAGATGTTGATGCATGTATATATTGATGATTTGTGATTACGAGTAACTTGCGCACTTTACGTTACGTATTACAAGTCACATGTTTGTCATCACCAAAACATAAAGAGATCGTATAGATTAAATATCATAATATTTGCACTAACAATCTCCCCCTTTTTGATGATGACAAAATATGTAAACTATAGCACATAGTAAAGTTTAAAAGTTACTCGTTTACACTCTCTTCTCCCCCTTTTGTCGAAGCAAAAAGGTATAATGTGGATTATGGTTGGAGCATATAGGTTGGAGGTATGAGAAGAAGGTAAGTGTGTAAGGTAAATATGTTGGAGGAATTAGAAGAAGGTAGGTGCTCCTAGTATATGTAGTGTGAAAGAATGAAAGGAAGGTGGGTGCTCCGTGTATATAGATTGAAGATATGAGGAAAAAGACGTGAGAAATAAAGGTTGAAGGTTATTTTGTGTTTCTTGGATAGTTGAGAGGAGGTTATAAGAAATGAGAGGAAGACATGAGAAGAAAGTAAGTGCTCCGGGTATATAGGTTGGAGGAATGAGAATGAGGTAGGTGCTTTGAGTGTATATGTTGAAGGAATGAGGAAAAGGTAGGTGCTCCAAGTATATAGGTTAAAGGAATGAGAAGAAACATGAGAAATAAGGTTGAGGTGGTTTTGTGTTTCTTTGATAATTTAGGAGAGGTCATGATAGATGAGAAGAAGGCATGATAGAATTGTAGGTACTTCAAGTATATAAGTAGAAAGTATTAGACGAAACCTGAAGGTTGAAGGTGATTTTGAAGTAGATGAGGTGAAGTATTTGGAGTATGGATGAGCCCTTCATCGTATTTGACAATCTCCAATCCTATCTTCCTATAAAGGTGAGCTTGCATCATCCTAGTGAAGTCTTCTATCATCATGGTTTAACCAACTCCATGCTATTTACCCACATATCTCCTAGCTCCCCCTTGCTCATTGCGTCCCCATGATAATATCATTCCTTGTATATTGACTCTAACGGATCCATGGATCAAATAAATTACCATCCGACGAGTCTTCTCTCTTAGCAGAGCACTACATCTCATAGTTAGTGACCCTCAGACATCTCGTCCTACGAGCTGTAATCCTCCCTTATCTCATGCTAGGTTTAAACCAGCGCATGTGGATCTACCTCGATCAAAGTATAGTGCTAGATAGAGAATAGTGTATCATTTCTCCTCCCATGCTCAATTGGATTTATTTTAGGAAAGCACCTATCTATCACCCATCTTTGGCTTCCTGGTTTAAATGGTGCCAAATCAAGATCACAGTGTGGCTTCGTAGGATCATAGCTGAGTTGTTGTGGCTTGCATGGGTAAGGACATTGTTCTTTATCGGAAATTCTCTCATGTCTTAGGAGGGGTAACAAGCTGTGAAAAAACAATTGTGTTTTGGCTACTATATGGTCAACTCATATCAGTAACTCCATTTTATTTAATAGCTTAGGGTCTCTTCCTTTTGATTCTAAAAAGCCTGTTCATAGCCAAGGCATGTTCTTTTTTTTTAGAGACTGCCCAAAGCGTAGCTTGTGTTTTGATTTCAGGGGTAAGCTTTAGTCCCCCCCCTTGCTTTTCTTTTTTTGCAAGAAATACGAAAGCGAGACGATAGTTTCTCTGTCGGGCGATGAGAAGAGAAAGACACTGGTAAATCTCACGGGCCGAAGTCAAAGCCCGGACCTATCCGTAGTTCGTAGGAAGCCCCTATGGTCCAAATCAATTGCTACTTCCCTCTGCGGCTTACAAGTAACATAAGGTCCGGACTATTGCGCTATGCTTCGAGACAGATTGAAAAGGGAAAGACAAGTATCGATAATGGAAATGTTTAGAAATTGCTCCTTGACCGGGATGAACGAACTTGGGGAGATTCGAGAACTTGCTAACCCTTAGTAACACAGATGGGCGGGATATAGAAAAATAGGTTCTTCCTACATCACCAACCTAAAAAGATGACCGGGTATCCCTTGAGGAGGGCGGAAGTTACCTTTCCACAAACAGATGGAGTGGTAAAGGCTAATGCGGCCGGTTTCTTTTACCCCAATTAGGAACAAAAGCAAAAATTGCTTGATGGTTCTTGGTTTACGAGAAGTTTTCTTATGCTGATGTCTATCTACAATATCCCCGTAAAGCCCCACTTCGATCTGAATCATGTGCAGGAGCCATGCCGTGTATTTAAAAATCGGCTTACAGTCCTAAGAAGAAAGATTCGCCGAGCGAGAAGATGTGCTTCCTCGCCTACTTTGCCAGCAACCCCAGCTCAGACACTGACTAATCCTTTTCCACAACATTGTTGGTTGTTGCTTGAACGAACCGATTAAGTATATGCTGACCAAACCGGGGATAAATTTAGGAAGTGGAATTCTTCCTTTCAAAAAATGGTCTACATTGCTAGGTCTTTCAGAGCCTGTCTAAACCAATTTTCGTCCAGTACTGGATGGAACTCTTAACAATACTTAACTATACTGTACTATACTTATCTTAACTCTACTTAAGCTCTCGTTGACTGCTAACATACTAGTTGTAAACTTACTATATACTTGTTACTTTTACTTATACTCCTCTACACGTTCTGAAGTACAAACTTAACTTGTTCTATCCAAGATACTTTACTTTCCTATTTCCTACTAAGCACTTTATCTCATTACACTACTTCTAAGCATTGTATCTTTTACTCAATATACTACTACATGCTTGTACGTCTATGGTTTTACGTAACGTCTATCTGGGTCCTATTGATCTATAAACTTACACAAGAACTTATGTATAACCTTATCTACATGGGCGAACGACTACCTATACCCAATCATGGGAAGCACTTTAATTCCATGAATTAAGAAGCAATTCAAAAAGGGCGTAGACATTGCTACATACACTTAAGAACAGGGGTCCTGGAGTCTGGCTCCAATCTGCTCTGTGAACTTAATTAATATATCTGCCTCTTTTTCTGTCAAGGGAAGGGTTGCACATTTTACGAATAAGTCTTTATTTAATTTAGCATGAAATTAAGTAGTCAAAATTTTACAGTTTACTAGGGTTTTATCCTACCAACATCAAACATAACAAAGAAAACCAAACAAAGATAGTTAGCAATAGATAGAGTCTATCTCCAGAAAGCACCGGAGTAGACCCCCAAAAGAGAATGAGTAATCCTGAGAGTATATCACCGCTCCAAAAAGGTAGCACGGAACATTGAAACCATTCATTGTATTCTGATTTAGGGGGGTGGTTATAAAGGTTACTGTCCCCGAGACAATCATTGTAAATAACATACATTAAGCCTTAATGCGCGGTCTCATGATGGTTCCCTGGTAAAATATAGAAAAAGATAGTGATTATATCATACCTACTATATGAACTATAAAGTCACATCCTGGATAAGCTGGGAAAGAAAGAAGTCGAAAAGTGATGTATTGACTTATCATTTAAGATAGAAAACGTGTGAACAAGAGGAAGAAAGCCAAAACTGTTTACTTCTACAACTTCCTGGCTTCTCAAGTTCGCGATGAAATGTAATAAAAGGAATTTTCTTGCATAAGCACCATGCTTGTCATCACCACTAAATACAAGATTTAAATAAACCACTTAAAGCGAAGCAATAGGCTTTATGATTTATCAGTCTAATTCAGTAAAGTGATTTATTGCCGCTCAGGGAATCCGTGAATCTACTCCCTGGTACGCATCAGAACCTAGCTAAGAGTCTATGTCCGCCGATCTTGGCGACTATCATGGCTCTATTGACCACTAAGAATAAACGAGAAAAGTCTTTGAGAAAGACAAAGAGGTTATTGTTTATACAGTTTATGAAGACGATATCCTTCTCGTTAAGGTGGAGCAAGTGTGCAAACAGCACAAAACAGACTATTGGGAAGCGGTACCAGCTAGTATGAAAGCAAAATCACTCTTATACATCCTCGCGCGAGAACACTTCGTCTAGAGATACTACAATGAGAGATCTTTCCAATACACATTCCTAAGCCAAAAAATGAAGCCACCTTCATTAGGAAAGGCTTACTATGGAGGTCATACTGATCTCTTATAAGCCATATGGTGAGAATCTCTACTACTTATATGATGGTGAACTCACTCTATCCTTTTTGTAATAAAGAATATCCTATGACGTGTGGTAAACCGTATGTATTTCATATCTGGAAGACATGGACATTGAAGCATTTAGCTTTATTGAGGGCATATGTGGTATGTCCAAGACCATCAATCTAGCCTTCTGCGATGACAATCAATAAGCCCTTTCTGCCATATCGTTCTAAGACGGGTACTCTGATCTTTCCAACTGGTGAGTTTATAGGAGTCTACTATAGCGAGGAGTTGAAGTATGCAGTAGGCCTTGGGTACAAGGTGGTCCCTATCTCAGGCTACCTCTTTGAGAGGAAGGAAAGTCCTTTCAAAGACTTTGTTAGCTCGCTCTTTTCAAGCAGGTTAGAAGCAAGGAAAGAAGGAAATGATGCTTTGTCCTATGTGTACAAGATCCTTATGAATTCACTCTACGGTAGATTCAGGATTAACCCTAAAAGCACAATCACAGAGGTGTGCAATTTCAAAAGGTACACCGATGTTGTTTCATTCGAAGGATTTATACATGGGGATATGCTTAGCGAGAACAACTTCATCGTATCCTACCATACTAATACAGGAAATGACGGAACTCATTGGAACCCACCGAAGAACTCTGCTGTCCAACTAGCAGCTGCTATCACAGCCTCAGCTAGGATCTATATGTACCCTTATATCTCAAGGGATGACTGCTACTACACTGACACAGACTCAGTAGTGCTAAGTCAGCCACTCCCTGAGGAATTGATTTCATCTTCAATCTTGGGTATGTTAAAGCTGGAAGATCAAATTGTGAAAGGTTTCTTTCTTGCACCAAAAGCTTATAGTTACTACACCTTGGAAGGAAGCACAGTCAAAAAATACAAGGGACCTGCTAAAGATAAGGTCACTCCCGAATGGTTTGAGAAACAGTACGCAGAACCATCGAGAAGGGTGCAGGTCAAGGTGGATGCAAAATTCAGGATTGATTGGGAAAGTTTGGAGATCAAAAATCAAGAAATCATCTTCAGTTTAGGTCTGAAAGAGGGGTCTAAGAGGTTACCCGTATATGACAGTAATAAGAACTGGGTGGATACTGAGCCTATTGCTATACATGACTTGTCTAACATAGACTACATTAGTAGAAAAGTGATTTCATCACTAAGTGATAGAGTACTCCATCTTGAGAATGAGAGACTCAATGAGAAATTAGAAGAGAGGAATAGAGAGATTGCCAAGTTGAAATCACAGATTGAAGTACAGACAGGGGTCACTAACCAAACATTAGTCGAGAAAAAGACTGACATGAAAACAAAGACTGATGAGGAGAAACCCCCGTGAAAAGACTAGAGCCCTCTGTGCATCTCCTCCATGAATGTGATCAACAAGTATTTTAGTACCAACCTTGAATCTTATAGCACTTGAATCTTATAGCTAGCCTAAAATTGAGTATAGATAGGAAAGAGGTAAGAACCAGTGTCTATTTATTGCATGCCTAAAAACAAGTTTGAGTTGAGAAGGGATCGGAGATGAATGAAGCATCAAGGACATCCAAGACGTACGGAAGAACTTCATATAAAGGGAGTTCTTGCATTGGGGCTTGCTTTGATGATGGGTAGGCTTGTTGTGCTTTGGCCCTTCTGCGGGCTTTCATCGAGGTTTCATCGAAACAGGACCATTTTGAGGACTTTCTTTGTGATGGTTCATGTAGGCTTGGGTCTTTCATTCGGGCCCTATTGGGTGGGGCACCCTGTGGGCCAATGCGTATAACTTGGGCTTTCTTAACGTGGCTCATTTGACGACTCAGTACATGGATGTCACGAGTCTATTGGCATAGAATATGGAATCTTTTTCACGTAAGCTGGTGTACAGGTTCATAAAGTCTGCAGCTATAAGCAACAATTTGTTATACGGTCGCCGAGTTTGTTCAAACAAACAGCCTTTTTTGAGTATAGTAGGTCCGGCGTACTCGCGGGGCGAGATTCTTTTCTTAGGCTATAAATGGAGGCTCGAAAAGTGTCTTCACTTCATCAAATTCAAATCAAAGAAATTGAGTACTAGCACGTATGGCTATGGATGCTGCAAACAGGCTTTCTATAATTGCTGCCGAAATGGGGCAACTACAAAATCTTGTTGGGAATTATATTTGAGTTGATAAGACAAAACAAGAATGAAACAAAAGGACTAAAATCTTCATTTAAGAATTCTACAAGCTGGTGGAGAATTATTGAAGAATTAGTCAAAGATATCAAAAGATATCCTTATAAAGAAAGAAGATAACAGAAGATCAAGTTAAATGTTTAAAAGATTTATGTTTATCTCTTTGTAAAACCTATTATCTCTAGTATATAAAGAGATACATGTTATAGGTTTTAGGCATCTAGAAAAGTGTGTGTTCTCAATGAGAGTCGACTAAAGAAAATGTGTGTGTGTACACGTTTGTATAGTTAGTAGTAGATGCCTATCTTGAGTTTAGCCTCAAGGTAATCAAGGTTTTCCTTGATCCCTGTTACAGTTCATTGATGTAACCGTATTATTTTGATCAAATAATATTGGGGCTATGGTGAATTTTGGTAAAACCTTGTTATGATAATATTGATTCTATGTTTGAATATTCTGCCTATGTTATCATTATCCTAGATTAGTTCTTAACAAACTAGAGCTACAACGATCTTTTTGGTTTTCATAATTGGTATCAGAGCAATAGGGCTCGTGATGTCTAGGATTCAAGAGAGCCGTAGAGTGCTAAACCTCTTTTTGAGGAGTGTTAGAACACTGGATCCTGACTTGAAAGAAGCGCGCATTCGCGCTGCCAGAGAGCGTATCGAGGATTTGGAGGGGAGGCAGCAAGCGCTGCGGGCGGAGCAGGAAGACCTCATTGTGCGTGCTGTCACCCGCCGCGGTCACCGGGGAGACTAGAATAGAAGAGTCCGCCGACTCTTTCTAGAAGATTGAAATAAGTGTCTGTATTATCCATTAGTTAAGTAGATGCAGGATGGGGTGTTATGCTTTTATTTAGTATATGTTTTTTAGTATGTGTGTTTAATGCTTTCGGTTTGTAATGTAATGTTTAATTAATGGAATCCTGCTTATGTATGAATTTTTCTGTATATTTTTGTGCAATAAACCAACTATTCAAAATAGTAAACATATTGCCTTGAAGAGAGGAATAGATGAAACTGGAAGAATTGTCAAATGAATAGTCCAGAAAAATCTTAGTTCACA
>BQNB010039591.1:22500-32500 GCA_026074375.1 Tanacetum coccineum
ATGAAAGAGCCCACCTCGGATACGGAAGGAAGGTATGGAGATGGTGCTGCTAGACCCAAGGTGCGTAGACCCAAACCAAAAGCCCTATTATACCACGTCTGCTCTAATCGGATTGAACTTTTATTCCAAAACGGAGAGCACAAGGTTGCTTTGGTTCGTAGCGCAATCAAGCAAGTCGCAAAGAGGTCAGCGATAGGGGAGGTGCTACTAGTTGGCTTGGTTCTTCCTTAATAGCAAACTCAGTTGCAAGAAAAATTTACTCACTTTAATGAGAAGAGTGTAAGATTACTGAGGATTCTTTCTAGTGTCATAAATTTGGAGAGTTTGCTTTTTACACGAAAACATTCGACCTATACTATACGTCGTCCGATACCTTTCTGATTCCATTTCCTTATATTCATCATATGCCTTTGACAATTCAAGGTGAAAAATGATAGTGAATGGTGTGAATAGATAAGAGTTTACGTAAGTTACAGGGGGATCGCAAATCCAATAGTTTGTCTATGAAGCGCGGATCTCAATTGTATTAGGTCTCTAATTGATTTCTTCTGTGTAATACTAATCGATAGGGCCTCTGCTAAATATTCATACATTGGGACCCTTGGTAATGGACCCGAATTTAATTTGTATGGGAAATTTTATTTTCCAAGGAATATCCCTAGTATAATGAAAAGAGTGTAAAAGTGGCTGTCGTTGTTGTGGAATAAGAAGCCTTCGTTTTCTTTAATGTAGAAAAGAAAGGCATAAGTAGCTAATCTGAGTCATTGCGTCCTCTATGATGCTGGATGAGCGACTTTATCTCCCGCTAGACAGGATAAAAAAAAGGAGAAGGTAGCCATTTTCTTTCTTCGGTATAGCAGGCTGGATTAGAAGACATTAAGAAGATCTTTATGTTAGAAGGGAGGTGCAGGATGAAGTTGGGCCTTGGCCACACTACCAACCCTCGCTACGCCTTCTTTGAAAGCTCTAGTTCTCACGCCCTTTGAGAGCCTGAGCGCTTGCTGAGATCAAATGAGATATCCCAGATAGAAAAATTCGTATGGCGCGAGAGCGGGGATATAGGAAAGGGAATCGAGTTTGCGTTGAAATAGATGACTTCTGCCTTGCCAAGTCGAAAAAATGCTAGCTCGCCAAGTTCCAGTGTACTGCTCTGCCTCAGAATTATCTTGAATGCCTCTGCAACACGGAGCCGACCCTCTTACCGTCCTATTTCACTCTTCAAACTAGAGATATTGGTTAGACCGATTGGAAGCTTTCCCTGAGCGAGGGAGGAAGAAGGGGGGGGAGGAAAGACATAAAATAAAGCAAGTAACCCGAAACCCTTTAAGCACGAGATTGGACAGTTGTGATTGCGCTTTCACCCATGATGGGAGTCTTTGGGCTAGGATGCTAAAGAGATATCTATGAGACTCATTCGGCTCACAAGAAGTTTTCCTTTATCATATATTCTTTAGTCATCAACAGCTCGGGAGTTCTATTCCTACTTTAGCATTGTCTTTTTCATTGGAAAGTCAAGCACTCTTCTAAGATGCTACGAATGCGAAAAAAAGTATCTTCGAAAATAGATCGATTTAGTAGCCTCTTTGACCACTTCCTTAGCTATCCGAGCTTCAAACCCCTAATATGACAGTTGAAACTGACTGACTTACTTGCTTAACGCGTCTGTTATGTTGGAAAGCCAAAGGACTAAAATGTGTGTTCCTATCTCGTCATGAATAAGTTGAGAGAGATGGTGGCCCAAACCTAGCTGTGGACGATTCTCTGAGTACACAATTCGACTTGAAGTTCGTTTCACAGTACGAGAAAGACAATTCTAACGAATGGGAACTTTCAGTAAACTTTTTGAGATTATATTCTTTAATATTGCATCAAACATGACAATAACTTAGAAAGCGGAGATTGGCATTCATCCATCACGCGGGGACTAGTCTTTATTACTTTTTTTTTTATAAAATTAAAAAGTTTTTGAATAAGTCACATATAAGGGAGCAAGCGATGCTCGAAAGCCGGGAGCGCCGCTTAGTGATGGAGGGGATTCGCGCGGATGGAACCAAGGCGCTTTGAACCATAGACTACTGTGCTGGAATGAAGGACCGCTCCGGAACAGAATTATGCTGCTTGCTGGGCCCTGATGGTGGAACTGCATTTTTTGGGGGTGGGGATGAAAAGCGGCCCCTTTTTCGGCGGAGGGGGCAGCATCGCTTCTGTGTGTAGCCGCGATGCCAGTTAGAACGAAGGAGACCAAGAGAAGAAAAAGAAAAAGAAGTATTTTGCGATTTTGACATCACTGGAAAAGATGTTGTGTGTAGGCCTCAAGGTACGGGACCGAGATTATATACTGTGGCAGAAGCGGGAACGAAAGGGATTGGTTGAATGGTAAAGGATAGCGTGATTGGCGATTGGTTTGAAGGTATGCATTGCATGATTGACTGGTTGCGCTTTATCCTTTGCCTGATTTCCTGTGAAGAGCACCTTTGCTGGCTTTTCATTTGGATAGATTCCAGCGGGCTTCTTGCTGACTTGGCTTGCTTTCTCAATTCACATCTTGAGCCATGATTCTGCTATCAGGTCCGATTATGGGCCACAGCTACTTGGGTAGAGACGAGACGTGGAACATATTTGGGGACGACGACGGCATAATATGGCTTAGGCCTTTTGAGGCTGTCATTTTCTGGGCTATTTATATAGATTTCAGATCTTTTATGATTTCATTGAGGGAACGCCTGACCAAAAGCATCGATGAAAGCCTTGTAGATCGAAGTATGCAAAAGGGTCTAAGTGGGTTAGATTACTAATTTGATTTCCTCCAACTCTTGTCAATGGATAGCACGCGAAGTATTGATAGGGAGGTTTTTCGCCAGCTCGAAAATTTAAATGGAAAGAAAGAGCTCCAGGAATTCCTCTTCTCTTTATAGTATAAAGATCATAAGGTTTTTGGGTTCTTGATAAGACAATAAAAGACACATATATATAAACTGATAGTCATAACTTGAACTTCATTATATCATTATATTAGTGACCAATCTAGTCAATCCAATTATTGTAAAATTCTTGAATAATTTATCATCTCCAGATGAAGACGTGAAGCAAATCTTTCTCCAATGGATTCTAACAACGCAGGATAGGCTCCTTTTATCTGGATTTCACTTTCTATATTGTATTTAAGCTTCCCTGGTTTTCATTGCAATTTTCATTTAGAGCATTGGCCGTAGAATCAAATAGGTGATGGACCACACTTAAAATCATCCGATGAGACCTTACCTTGGTCTTCCTGCAGTGCTATAGGCTTTTGCCTCTCTCTATGGGCTTCGGGCTAAGGCCCTGATCCTCCACTAAATCCACCAACTGTGAGACTGAGTGTATTACTTTCTCTTAAGACTACAGAGGTACGTAAAGTAGAGGATCCCTCAATTCACTATTCTCTGAATACTTTTTTTCTGGGGTGACCAATCAATTTTTCTACAGAGGCTTGATCCCGGCGGCAGTTTATCTAATGATATGTCGGAGATAATTCTTTATCTTCTCACCCGAACGGAAATGGGGTTGGGGGAGGGAAAGTGGGTTCCCTTCATCTTCCATATCCCCCTAAGTAAATCTGTCAATCTTGAGACAATTATCGCCTAACTCGCTATACTTTTGAGCCTTTCACAAAAGGAATTCGTCCAGCTCATGGATAGTTTCAACTTTCAAGGCTTGGCTAAACTGAGCTTTCACCTAGAAATCCGGCTTCTATTGAACTAACTTACTTACATTGCAAGAAAGACGAAGACAGAAGGTGCGAAGCCGGTCTTTAGGCCCTAGGAATGAAAGATCCCAAGATCCTCCCTTCTTTTCTGGGAGGGGCTAGTTGTCTTTGTTCGAGGTCTCTTCCTTCTTGTCTTCTTCAAGCGGGTATCCGATCTTAGTTAAAATAATCACTCTTATTACCTCAAAAGGGAGTTCTATCAGTGACCCAGTTCTTTGAGTCGAGCCAAAGCCTTCTGTTGTGAGTGAAGGAGATTCCGATTAAGTGGGGGGAAGGAAAGCAAGCCAAGTACTTCGTTTCGAAAGCCCTCGATCTAGTGCTTATGCGCCAAAGAAGGAAGAAAGTTATACATACTATGGTATTAAATAAAGGTTAGTTAGTAAATGTTCCCCTTACTAGTTCAAGTAAGCAAGTAAAAACTACCTTGCGGGGTCTAGCTTCTTTGCCCTCGATCTTTACACCCTGTAAAAAAAAAGAATCAAAGAAGTGAAGAATATGGAACTGCAAAAAATTTTTTATTTTTTTCCCTTGACCCTTAATGAAATAAGGAACTGGTTTGAAAGCTTCACTCATGAGCTATCTTACTAAACTAAAGGAATTCCAGTTTCCTAAACAGCCTAGTCCTAAACAACAGCTTGAGCCGATACAGCTGATGAAAGAAGATCTCCCAAGTAGAAAGGGCCTTAAGGCGTCATAGGGCCGTCAGACTCTTCTCTCTCCGTAAGGCATGGAATAATTACTACTTCCAAAAGCTGTCCTGAGATTTATTACACTTGTAAAAGAAATCAAAGCAAGAGTTCGGGAGTACTTGCTACGTACATGGCTTTCCCTTCGGGTTAGTAGCTCAGTTAGCCTGACATCATTGAATTTCACTCTTGTAAATAGAATAAATGGTTGTTCCAAATTTCTTAATAGTAAAGGATAGGGTACCGAAACTCTATAAGACTACAAGGCGTCATGCTCTATAAGATAGAGACCACGAGGGGAGAAGAACATCATCAAGTTCCTTTTTTCCGGCTACCTATAGGCGAAAGAATTCGACTTTCTCGGCTGGACTATTCAATAGGCGACGAATTGGCTTTTGGAAGACTAAGCAGCCATCTCAGGTGGAAACGTGAGAGGCTCATTGCGTACGAGCTTCAATAGTGAGAGCTAAGCTAGGAACGGGGAAAGATGAGCAGAGAGGGAAGGACTTTCTAACTGAACTTGACTTACCCATAGAAGGAACAACTTAAAGGGTTCAGGTTTCTGGTTGAATACCTATCCCTGCCTTCTAGCATTCTGCCTCGTCTTTCAGATTGATCTTCATTCCTACCGGGTTTCTGATATATCTATCTTTTTGATTCGGATTTCGTATTATCTTTTCTCATATTGACTGATTTTGTTATGTCATGCCTAATCATTCTTGATTCAGACTTTCTATGCCTATCTTTCAATCCGGATTTTTTATCCCTCTCTAACCTCTTCAAGGCATGGGAACCCTAAAAAAGCAAAGGAGAGGCTAGCGGCGAAAGCAGATTGATAGGGGGTCACCCGGCTCTTTCTAACTAAAGGTCGGCGTATCCTATCACCTAATCTTTCTAAGGAGCGAGAGCATGGGAAACCTCGTCAGATTGGAACTAGGCCCTTTCTGACGCATACTTGCATCGTTCTAACTGCCCCCGCTAAATCATGATTGAATTGTCTCTTTTCTCTTTCTTCTTTCTGGTCTTTGACACCATTCGTCTGTTCATGGCTAAGCTCCTAACATT
This sequence comes from Tanacetum coccineum, assembly GCA_026074375.1. Lineage (NCBI taxonomy): Eukaryota > Viridiplantae > Streptophyta > Magnoliopsida > Asterales > Asteraceae > Tanacetum > Tanacetum coccineum. Next base: position 27,997 of record BQNB010039591.1, read on the forward strand.
CTCTTTGCCAGCAGCACTCCCCTTGCAGGTTCCTGGCTTACTGGCTATAATCCAGATGTCTATTCAGATTGAGGCAACACCGAGTTAGGTCTTCTTTCTATGCCCCAATCTGGATAAACTTCTTAGATTTTCTCACTATTCGTTATGAAAAGGGGAAACAGTCTTTTCAGACTCAAATCCTTCTTCTGTTTATGCCACGGCTCCCGAACGGACTTATAGCAGCAATTACCAGCCAGAAACCTCTGATGTGACCTATCCCCATCGTACTATCACTCTCCGCTATTAGGAGGCTTTTCACCCCACATGCGGGTCATCCTTCTCTAATGACCTGCTATTAGGCAACGCTAAAATTAAGGGTCCACCCTCATGCTTTTAGGCTATAATAGGGTCTAAAGAAGGTATCCTTAACGTGGTTTTGACCTAGGTAAAAATAGCATTCTATTGGGATAAAAATCACTGACATGTATTGGAGGCAGGTCTAACTCTAGCAAAGTCATTCTGAAACTGTTTTTCCCTTTCTAGCTGTTTTTCCCCTTCCTTATCGTTTTTCCCCTTACCTTTTGCCTGGTCTTGAAAGGCTTCTGCCGCGGAGATGCGGAACATTCTTTGCTCAATTTCATGCCTACCTACCATGCTAATCAAGATGGAAAGATTCATTTCGAATTTGAGTATGGAAACTTCCCTAGTTGAATTGAGGTAACGTGTTCCGCTGCTTGGATGACTTTGCTATTGGGAAACATATGTCCCTACGGTTTGGGCCCTTCCTTTCGTTTGATTGGAGCTGGAAACCTTATTGTGGCCACAAGAATCGCCCGAGGGCCTTAGCTTTCCTGGAGTGCGTATGCTTTAACGCCGCCCTTCTCATTCCCGTCGGGTATGAAACCTCAAGTATGGTTACGCTCCGAGCAGACCAGCAGATCTAATGGATGGACCCCTCATTGCCCGAATAAGAGGTCGATCAAGGAGATATATGAGGTTAGCGCATGTTCGTATGATGCCTCAGTTAGAGAGAATCGGATTAGAAAGTTTTCCTGAGATTTGACCCACCAATGATACCTATTCTCGCCGGTGCCTGAAACCTTGCTAGATTACATTCTGGATAAGACAATAGGGACTCACTCGAACGATAGAGAAGGGGAAAACACTTCCTTATGGCTAAGCTGGTCGCCTTTGCACTCATGAAGAAGGAGATGCACCTCTAATTCAGGTGGTCACTTTTCATAGTCTTCTCCCGAGCTCATGGAAATTGACGTAAGTGGGATGGGTGGTCAGTGAGCCCTAATAGAAATGGGCTTAGAAAGATGAGATAGGGGTTGGATGATTGATTGGTACGGTTAATGATGCGAGGGTCTAATCAGTGTGATTGGCATAGTTCACTTTTAGCCAGAACCTATATAGCACCAAGACCAGCGGTTGCATTTGACCGAGTTGAAGCAGCAGATCCAAGCAATTGGTATCCGATTGAAGCATAGAAATAGATTCGCGTCGCCTACCCAGAGAGAATTTCAATCTGAAGAAGGCAACTCATCTCCTTAGCAAGAAAGTGAATCCATTAATAAAGCACTACTGACTGATTATACAGTCTGTTTTTCAAGGGAACTCGAATATATATTCGTAAGAGAAGTTAGACTTGGGTCCCACGTTGAAAGAATTTGCTAGGTGCGTTCGTAGAAGAATATGAAGGGGGGAATAGACTACCAGCTTTTTTCAAGCTAGAGATGATTCCATATGAGATCGTAGGTAGTTCAGTGATCTATTGACTCTCGAAGGGCTTTGAGAAGAGGGGCAACAGGGAAGATGCCGAGAATGGCCGTGTCTATGGGTATTACCGGTCTTAGTATGAATCTGTTGCAAATGCATGTGAGGGAGGAATGCCTTCATTCAAATTTAAAACTTGTCGTCTTTTGCTTTAGGAAATGTCGGAACAGGGTACTTACTATATTCAAACTTTTTTCTTTTAGGAACAAGACGAGATCTATAAGGATAAAAATGAAAAGTCTTTCGCAATTCTTGAAGTGCAGAGGGTACATAACCATTTTGTTACTGATCGCCGTAGGTCTTTTTTTTTATCTTATGTGTTTTTATGTTCTGGGGCTCGCTTGTGTTGGTACAGAAATGGCACAAATCGCGGGCTCCATCGGGGCGAAGGGCCTATCTAGCAGGCTTGTCTCGATTTTTTTCAGAAAAATCGGGTGTCCTCCTACTATGATGGTCGTTCTTTCTCTAAGTATGGCGAAACTCTGCGTTTTTCCAGATCTTCCTTTGAGCATGGATTCGGCGGAATGCGCTCACAAACCAGAAGATCCAGAATTGCGCTTGGGCCCACCGGAAACGCCGCTAGAAAGGGGGAAAGCGTCTCTTCCTAGTCTAAATGAGCTTCCCCCCACCTCTATGAACAACAGATTCAAATTCCAGCAGGAATTTGATCAACGTTGAACTTGAGAAGAACGAAATGGCTTCTATAATAAATCAACTTCCTAAGAACGAACTTCAAGGCGTACTTGGGGAAGACTCCATTCGAAAGCCACTGAACGAGTTCAACGCGGAGCAGCAAGGACAACTAAAGGATCTAGCTATTAACCACTTTGCAGTCAAAAATGAAATAATAGCGCAAATGAAATATCTTTATCCCGGAGATGAATGGGAATTTACAAAAGTCATTCGAGAGAAATTCTTTCAAGGACGACAAAAAGGTCGGGAGTTTGACTTGGAACATCTCCAAAAGATGCTTTCCGCTTTAAAAGAACGCGGAAAATCCTCGAGTTGTGCGGCTAGGTTCCGCCATAATATTTTACATTGGAATTGGAAAGAATGAAATTGACTATTTTACCGGGATGACTATACAGTATGTATACTATTTTTTTTTTTTTCGACTTTTGACTTGGTCGTTGCAAGGGATCCCCTTGAAAAAAAAGTCGATTCGTTACCTCTTAACGGAAGGGCCCCCGTTATGTAGTTTTTTTCGCTGAATAAATGAGAGAGAGTGGGAGGGTGGGTCTCTTCTCATTGGGCCCGCTTGGATTTTGGTTGGGGCACGCCCCACTGAGGTTTTCTTAAGAAATCATATCAGAATGCAATTCTCCGCTCATCCATCGGAGAGAGGAACAGCCCTAGCTGAGCTTTCACTCCTCGATTCAAGAAGAGTTCAAGGGTAGGAGGAGAATAAGAGGTTAGCAACGTACGAACGTTTTTCACAAGCGAGCCATGGGGTCTAGGTTTTTGCGAACTAGCCGGACGGAAAAGAAGCAAGCCCAGCAGGGCCCTACCTTAAATGTCCAGACAGCCAGCCCTCTACTCCAGGTGCTTAGCATTTGCTAAATGCTCCGCCACGAAGCAAGCTCTTCCCGAATACGACAGATGCAGAAGTGGGGAAGCCGGAACGTGTATAAAGAAGAAAAAAAAAAAAAAAAATCGGAGGAAGAAAGTCGTTGGACAACTGTAGACACGAGGGGACATTAGTCTCTTCTGGGAATTGGGCCATTGAAAGAAAGGGGGAACGGGTAGGAATACACTTTTTTAGGTGTAGCTATACTAAAGTAGTTGGCCTAACCTTCGGTTCCCGTAACCAAGTTTTTCTTTCTCATTCCTTATGTACTTTTTCTTACTTCATCCATACTTTTTGACTTTTTCTGAAGTGTGGGGCAAACGGCGCCCTCTACTTCTACTTCTAACTAAAGGCGAAGAGCCGGCATTGCAAGCAAATAGAGAGCCTCCGCCCGCTTGATCGGTTGCGAGCCGGAAAGCGTACCGGCAGTTTGAGTCGCGAAAGGGCCGCTTGCTTCACTTCATTTTTCTATAGAATCTTGCTTCACTTCATTTTTCTATAGAATAAAATAATATATATAATTTCATTCTATATCTATCTATAAACAAAAAAGATATATATAATCTTTTGATTTTTCCAATTGTTCATTCCTGGGGAGAGGAAGAAGCAGATAGAGCAAAGGCCTCCTCTTTCCGTTCGCTCTTCCCGAAGTGAGCGAATTGCATGTAGAGATCCGTAGGGGCTTATAGTTTAATGGTTGAACGTACCGCTTATACCGGTGATATAGTAGGTTCGAGCCCTATAAGCCTACACCCTGCTTTCTCTTTCAGCCCTTGCTGGTAAGTTATCTTAGATGAATGTAGGCCTAGATTAGAGAATCAAACTAGCTCGACGGTAGGGAGAGATAGGCGAATCAGTAACTGAATGAAAGCTGGAGTAAGACAGGTCAGTTGGGAGTAGCATGAAGAGTCGGAAGGGATATTCGAAAGGCAGAAGGTAAGGAGTTAGATGGCTGTCTTTGAGGATATGATGGTCGACAGGAATCAACCTCTTTTATAGATAAGATAAGTCTGTAACTTCAGGTCGAAACACTTAGAAGGTATATAATTGAGGGTTAGGCATTCTCGTCCCTCAATTTCGCTTATGATTGCTTTATCTCATCTAGCAGGCACTCTAAGCGCCTCTTTCCAACCCTATGGCTTTAGGTAAGGGTCTCAGATCGTATGCCTTCTAGCCTGC
>BQNB010039591.1:37500-47965 GCA_026074375.1 Tanacetum coccineum
AAAGGGACCAAAAAGCCATTCTTCATATACCGCTCCGTGGGCTCCGAGAATAGAAGTGGTTCGTTTTCTTTCTATACGAAATTCAAGATTTCGTTTGTGTTAAAGATTTCGTTTGTGTTCATGTTGGCGATTTCAGATGTCAATTCGGCGGTTCGTCCCCCCTTCCTACGGTTCCCCCACCCCCCTGAATAAGTAAGGCCCCGCTCTTTCTAATCAAAAAAAAAGAGGGGCGAAGCGCCCGTTTGAAGTGGCGAAGGCCTATGCTACAGTAAGAAAAAAAGTCGGTTTCGGTTACGAAGTCACTTAGTCGAACTATAAAGAAAGGGAGGCTAAGGTTACGAAGTAAGGTCAACTGGTTAAGGAAAGCTCAGGTTATGAAAAAGTTTAGCCGTTAATTAATTAATTAAGTAGTAGTGAGACGTCGGTACGGAGTTGCGTCAGCTGTGGATATAGACTAGGCTAAGGGGCGGACTTCATCTCTTCTATTCTCTTCACTTACACCTTACACTTCTGCTGAGTCTAACGAGGCTCAGGTGCGGAGCCTTCCACTGTCACTGTGGACCGAGACTACGCAAAGGTAGAACATCATAGAAACTTCGCCGACTTTCTCATAAACCTTGATTTCGCTACGCTCAATAAGAAGCCGGAATAGCTGAAATTGGTTCGTGTTCCGTTTCCAAAGTCAGTCGTCTTTACCCAAGTGTGAACTTCAGACGACTCTCAAGCGGTTCCATTCCTTCTTACTGTACTTCTGGGTCAACCCAACCCGAATGGGAGGAAGGGGGTCAGCCAAACAGCGGTCCACTTTGTACGTTTGCTGAGCAGACCAATCAGTCATTTTTTTTATAAAAAGAAAAAGGAAGGGAACTTCTCACCGAAGGAGGCAGTAGGAATGAAGGAGGCGGGAAGCTACCGCTTCTAGAATGGTTGCTTATCCTTCACTTTTTTTAGAGCGTATCGCTATTCAAAAAAAAAGTTGATGTAATCGGAAAAATGGTTACGGTTGCGGAAACCAGAGAAAGTCGGGAACCACCGGTTACCTTTTGAATCAAAGTAGCGACGAGCCGAGTATTACGACTACAGGGGGAGAAGCAAAGCTTCGTAGACAGCTTCGCTTCCTCGTCGCTTCTTTCTAGCGACCAGCTTCTCAAGTGGGTGGCTTGGTAAGCAAGCTACCTTCAGCATCGGTAAAATCCCTATCAATAATAGGCCGGAATGGCGGGGAAGGAAGCCCTCCCTACTTCAATGGAAAGGGGGGAAGAGCCCTTTTTTCACAGCCGCTCCTCTACAACTACCTTTCGCCCAACATGATCACGAACGAAGACAGAGAATTGCGTAGATAGGAGGACGAAACGAACCAACCCACTTGTCCTGATCGGAACGATTGAAGAAAGAAAGAGAATGGTGTCCCCTTTCGCCCAGGGGACATCGTCGGAGAACAATGTCGGGGACAGGGTGAGAACCTTCCGTTGCTTACACCCTTTAAGTGTTGGTTCTTCCGGGGATAGGTCTGGTTTCAAGATCTATGAACAAGAGAGATCCCTAAATCTCCATTTGAAAAAAGAGATGAATAGATAAGGCGAAGCCAGCTGAAGGAAGGGCGCTAACGAGCAAGAAAACGGATGCGCTAACGCGCAACGGCTTTCCTTTCTCTGATAGAGGCTCGCTTCTTCAATTCAAGTTCAGCTTGCTGCTTTTCATTTTGATAGGAGTAGGTGCTTGCTGCTCGCTCGCTGTCTACTAAATGAGCCTTTACTGCCCGCCCGGCCCCTCTCTTTAATCTTAAGTAAAGTGAAGTCAAATCAATGAAGTGAACAGCCCAACCTCTTTGTTTGAAGCTTTGTTTCACCTAATTCGGAAAGAGAACAATAGACTTGCAACTATAGTATAAGAAAAAGCTTCTCTTTGATAGCGGTCATAGGGGAGTTCAGAAAGGGTCTGATCGTAGATAGAGACTGAAACCTGTGCGGGGGTAGGGGCGGATGTAGCCAAGTGGATCAAGGCAGTGGATTGTGAATCCACCACGTCAGCGGGTTCAATCCCCCAGTCGATCGGCCCATCAATAAATGGAACCATTTTATTTACGGAGACAGAAGACAAACCTAGAAAGCTTTTTTTTTCTGGCAAGTCATCCTCGAGGCTTCAAACGCATCCAAGAGCAAATGGTATCTCGATTGAAGCAAGAAATATGATTCTCGTCGCCTACTTGCTGAAAGTACAAATTGAAAATGGCCGCACCTGAATTCTATGAAGTTTTCTAAGACCTTTTTGTGATTCATAATGAATGAAATGACCCCCGGATGAGGATCAAATCTCCCCTCGACCCTTTTACTAAATACCATGGGGAGCCCTAGTAGTGTGTACCGGACAAATTGAGTTGGGTCTCGTGGAGAAAGTGACTCATTGTACTGGAAGAAGCTATTGCAAGTGCTGAACTTGCTTATTCTAGATACCGGTCTTAGTGGACTAACAGAGTGAGCTGGAAAGGGGCTTTTCCGTCTTTCCGGGGAAATCTAATCAAGAGAGCTAGCTTCGGTCTCACGTAGCTCACCTAAGAAAGGACGGACGAGTGAGGATTGGCCGAGGGGAGGTCATGATGTACCTGGGTACAAATCCACCAATAAAAAAAAGTCAAGCAGAAGCCAATGAAAGAGGAGTAGCAGGGCTATAATGTGTGCCATTGATGGAACTAAACCGAGGACAGATCACATGGTTTTGTACTGGTCAGCTTTGAGCTGTCGAGTAAGGAGTGCTCTATCTCTTAAGAAAGGGGCTTTGGAAACCTGACTTATTAAACGAGAAAGGGCAGTACTCTCTGATGTGCGTTCTATTATTGCCTCCTATTCCTCTATTATTGCCTCCTATTCCTCTATTATTGCCTCTATTTCGTGGTTTTGACCTAGGTAAAATAGCATTCTATTGGGATAAAAATCCCCTGACATGTATTGGATGAAAGGTCCTAACTCCTAGCAAAGTCATTCTTAACTGTTTTTCCCCTTCCTTATCTGTTTTTCCCCTTACCTTTGCCTGTCTTGAAAGCTTCTGGCCGCGGAGATGCGGAACATTCTTTGCCTCATCTTTCATGCCTACCTACCATGCTAATCAAGATGGAAGATCTCATTTCGAATTTGAGTTTGGAAACTTCCCGAGTTGAAATGGGTAACGTGTTCCGCTGCTTGGACTGACTCTTGCTATTGGAAACATATGATCCCTAACGGGTTGGGCCCTTCCTTTCGTTTGATTGAGAGCTGGGAAACCTTAATGTGGCCACAAGAATCGCCCGAAGGGCCTTAGCTTTCCTGATAGCGTATGCTTAACTCCGACCTTCTCATTCCCGTCGGGTATGAAACCTCCAAGTATGGTTACGCTCCGAGGCAGACCAGCAGATCTAATGGATGGACCCCTCATTGCCCGAATAAGAGGTCGATCAAGGAGATATATGAGGTTAGCGCATGTTCGTAGTGATTGCCTCAGATAGAGGAGAATAGATTAGAAAGTTTTCCCTGAGATTTGACCCACCAATGACTACCTATTCTCGCCTGGTGCCTGAACCTTGCTCGTTTACATCTGGATAAGACAATAGGGGTACACTCGAACGATAGAGAAGGAGTTCCTATGGCTAAAGCTGGTCGCCTTTGCATCTTGAAGAAGGAGATGGCACCTCTACTTCAGGTGGTCACTTCATATTCTTCTCCCGAGCTCATGGAATTGACGTAAGTGGTTGGGTGGTAAGGTGAGCCCTAATAAAATTGGCTTAGAAAAGATGAGATAGAGAGTTGGATAATTGATTGGTACCGGTTAATGATGCGATGGGTCCTTATCAATGTGATTGGCATAGTTCACTTTTAGCCCTAACAACATATAGCACCAAGACCAACAGTTGCATTTGACTGAGTTGAAGCAGCAGATCCAAGCAATTGGTATCCGATTGAAGCATATAAATAGATTCGCGTTGCCTACCCAAAGAGAATTTCAATCTGAAGAAGGCAACTCATCTCCTTAGCAAGAAAGTGAATCCATTAATAAAGCACTACTGACTGATTATACAGTCTATTTTTCAAGGGAACTCGAAATATCGTAAGAGAAATTAGACTTGGATCCACCCGTTGAAAGAATTTTCCTAGGTGCATTCCGTAGAAAGACTATGAAAGATAGACTACCAGCTTTTTCAAGCTAGAGTTGATTCCATACGAGAATTGGTAGGTGGTTAGTGATAATTAACTCTCGAAGGCCTTTGAGAAAAGGGGCAACAGGGAAGATGCTGAGAATGGCCGTGTCTATGGGTATTACTGGTCTTAGTATGAATCTGTTACAAATGCATGTGAGGGAGGAATGCCTTCATTTAAATTTAAAACTTGTCGTCTACTTTTAGGAAATGTTCGAAACATGGTACTTACTATATTCAAACTTTTTTCTTTTAGGAACAAGACGAGATATATAAGGAAAAAAATGAAAAGTCTTTCGTAATTCTTGAAGTGCAGAGGGTACATAACCATTTTGTTACTGATCGCCGTAGGTCTTTTTTTTATCTTATGTGTTTTTATGTTTTGGGGTTCGCTTGTGTTGGTACAGAAATGGCACAAATCACAGGCTCCGTAGGGGTAAAAGGCCTATCTAGCAGGCTTGTCTCGATTTTTTTAGAAAAATCAGGTGTCCTCCTACTATGATGGTCGTTCTTTCTCTAAGTATGGCAAAACTCTATGTTTTTCCAGATCTTCCTTTGAGCATGGATTCGGCGGAATGCGTTCACAAACCAAAAGATCCAAAATTACCCTTGAGCCCACCGGAAATGCCGCTAAAAAGGGGGAAAGCGTCTCTTCCTAGTCTAAATGAGCTTCCCCCATACTCTATGAACAACAGATTCAAATTCCAGGCAAGAATTTGATCAATGTTGAACTTAAGAAGAACGAAATGGCTTCTATAATAAATCAAATTCCTAAGAACAAACTTCAAGGCATACTTGGGGAAGACGTCATTAGAAAGCCACTGAATGAGTTCAACGCGGAGCAGCAAGGACAACTAAAGGATCTGGCTATTAACCACTTTGCAGTCAAAAATGAAATAATAGCGCAAATGAAATATCTTTATCCCGGAGATGAATGGGAATTTACAAAAGTCATTCAAGAGAAATTCTTTCAAGGATGACAAAAAGGTCGGGAGTTTGACTTGGAACATCTCCAAAAGATGCTTTTTGCTTTAAAAGAACGCGGAAAATCCTTGATTTGTGCGGCTAGGTTCCGCCATAATATTTTATATTGGAATTGGAAAGAATGAAATCGACTATTTTATACGGATTGACTATACAAGTATGTTCGACTTTTGTCTTGGTCGTGCAAGGGATCCCCTTGAAAAAAAAGTCGATTCGTTACCTCTTAACGGAAGTGCTCCCGTTATGTAGTTTTTTTCGCTGAATAAATAAGAGAGAGTAGGAGGGTAGGTATCTTCTCATTAGACCCGCTTGGATTTTGGTTGAGGTACACCCCACTGAGGTTTTCTTAAGAAATCATATCAGAATGCAATTCTTCGCTCATCCATCGGAGAGAGGAACATCCCTAGCTGAGCTTTTACTTTTCGATTCAAGAAGAGTTCAAGAGTAGTAGGAGAATAAGAGGTTAGCAACGTACGGACATTTTCTAAGCGAGTTTGTGAACTAGCCCAGACCAGAAAAGAAGCAAGCCCAGCAGGCCCTACCTTAAAATGTCCATAGACAGCCAGCCCTCACCAGGCTACTAGCATTGCTAAATGCTTCGCCACAAAGCAAGCTCTCTTGAATACGACAGATGAAAAAGTGGGGAATCCAGAAGTGGCTAAAGAAGTCAGAGGAAGAAAGTAGTTGGACAACTATATACACGAGGGTACATTAGTTTTCTAGGAATTGGCAACATTGACAGAAAGGGGAAAGGGTAGGAATACACTTTTTTAGGTGTAGCTATACTAAAGTAGTTGGCCTAACCTTCGGTTCCCGTAACCAAGTTTTTCTTTCTCATTCCTTATGTACATTTTATTACTTCATCCATACTTTTTGACTTTTTCTGAAGTGTGGGGCAAACGGCGCCCTCTACTTATACTTCTAACTAAAGGCAAAGAGCCGACATTGCAAGCAAATAGAGAGCCTCTGCCCGTTTGATCGGTTGCGAGCCGGAAAGTGTACCAGCAGTTTGAGTCGCGAAAGGGCTGCTTGCTTCACTTCATTTTTCTATAGAATCGTTAGAAAAAGGAGCTTGGTCAGCCATGTTCCCTACGTACCCTCTCGTGATTCCCATGATTCCCCGTTGCACCTATTCTCCGCAACCGTCAGTTCAGATCTATCTCGGGTACGGTCACTGCACTCCACTCGTTCCCTTTCATTCAAAGGAATTCCTTTCTTGGCTATGAAAAGCATCTGTGCTAGTGTTGTACTGACTTACGAACAAGCAGTCCAAGGCCTTACCTAGCGAACAGCCTTCCTTACCGAAGAATAAGTAGCTATTTGATCCACTATAGTTCGAAAGGTCTTTCAGTACCCGAGTTCAGTGACGGGAACAACTCACTAGTCAAAAAAGACGCAGCTAGTTTTGGTATCAAGGCATCTTTCCTTTGCTGAAGAAGGAATAGCCAACTCCAGGTAAATGCTTTTCCCAGCTCAAAGGCGATGACTAGTAGATTCGAGTGTACCTATAAAGTGAAAAAATGTTCCCACGGTCATGATTGTTGACTAAACAGCCCTTTCTCTGATTCCCCTTGCCGACTCTGAACTAACTCATGCTTGAATGTGAACAACCGATAGAAAGCAGCATTCTACTAATTGGATTACCTTCTTCCTTTTATAGTAGGAATTTCTCTCTCGAACCCTAGAACCGGCTAGGAACCCGAGAAAGGAGAATGTTCAAAGCTTTCAGCGGGCTAGTATAGTCGTCTTCTTGCTGTTGTTGAAGTTGTGATCAGCTTAGCAGTAAAGAGCTCTTGTTTAGCGAGAGTCGTATTCGGATTCTGCTTGAGCGGCCTTCTCTGAGTTACGGCAAAGGTATTTCGGTAAGCCTCGTCATCTAGTATGACCAAAGCATTCACCCTGTCTCTATCCGGGGGCATAGACTGGACTTAGTGAGGTGAGGTAGCTTAGGATGATGAAACCGTACCTTCTCACTTTCTTGCTGGCTTGACTTCTTGACTTAGAGCTTTCACGTGGCAATCGTTGATGGAAAAAAGAGTGAGAAAATCGAAAAGAAAGAGGTAGTTGACAGAGGTAGAATCGGCATCTGTCTCGCCTGCAGGAAAGCTTGACTTGAGCAGATAGGACACTACGCAATCAACAGACATACTCGCGAAGAAAGCACCTACCCAGGTGGTACAACACAGCCTCGATCCTCATAAGAAAGCACCGGAACAACACTGCCTCATCTCGTTCACTCACAGAAGACCTTGCCTAGCTCTACTATCTTTCGGAAGCCTTTAGCTTGTTCCTTCGCAGTGAATCTTGGGCTAGAGAGCTTTTCTTTCTTCTTTCCTTAACAGTCGAGCTATATCATCCTGAATTAGCTATTTCTTTAGCTATAGCTTTGCCCTTCTCTTTTTTCTATTGCTTTTTTCTCTTTAGCTTGTTTTATCTGTTGAGAATCTGGAGTAAAAGGATTCGAACCTTTGCATGCCGGTACCAAAAACCGATGCCTTACCACTTGGCTATACTCCATATGGCCTGGGTGAGAGGGGGAAGCGAAGAACGAGCCGTGCAAGGACGCGGGGATATAGCAAGTAAGCAGAAAGGTTCTCCCTTTAGGACCGACTACAACAAGCTCACGACTCTAATAGAAAGAAAGGGTAAGCTCTCTGCTCTATTTGCTTGCAATGCTATGCCTATCAAAGTTGGCGAACGCTTCTGTAACCTTAGACTCGTTACGCTGTTCGACTGAACTCGTTGGCTCCACGTCCACCGAAAGTAGGTAACCTTCTTCACCGTTGGTTCCCGTAACCAAACCTTTCTTATCTGTTTTTTTCTTTCTTTCTGAAGGGCTTGCGGTTTATTACACCAAATTCAGTGAACTATTGAAGCTATCGAGAGAGTACCAAATGCTGACGGTAACGAAGGTTACCGGGCCGATGCGGCCGGTTACCGGGAACCTTTTGGTTCCCGGGAAACTACGTTCCCTTTGTAAAGTAGGCCTTTTTATAACTAATTAGAGTTGACATGAAATGGATCACGGAAGAAGACATAAAAGATGAATGAATGATTCAATCCCTTCCCACTCACACGGGTTCTTCTATTGAAGAGGTTCCCCGGGCGTACATAAGAGCGGAACCTAGATAGAACGCGGAGCACCGGCCCCGGCCGCCGATACAGTTACCATGCTTACCAGCTCTTACCATTGCCGCCTATAGATATAGATGGGAGGTAGGCGGGGCTAGCTTGCTTCTCTTCCCCTAGGCTACCTGCACATCTTATGTGCGAATAAAAGGAAGCGAGCGGCTCTTCGCTTAGTAGACGGCCGCCGGACGACGACCCCTTCTTGTTCTCGCCCAGCCGCTTCTTTTTTTTTTAGAATCCTAGACTAAAGAAGAAGACTCCTGAATCAGCGCAGGGAAAAATCCGCAAGCAGGAGAACTGTACTAACCTGCCGCCAGTTACTTTATCAGGGCTCCGCAGGAGAAGAAAGAAGGTCTGGGTCCAATTTCTAATGAAGCGAAGGTCCCCCTTACTCCCTATTCTCTCTTAAAGCTTTATAAAGCTCTAAAGTTGGTTAAGAACTATTGACTGTAAACGATAGCAGTTACAGTCACTCAATGGATATGCTCGCCTTTGGAATGAAGATGGATGAACAGGCACTTGAGCCTGGAACTGATGAAATTCGGGGAAAACATGGAACCGGTCACTATACCGGGGGGGCGAGACATGACCGCGACTTAAGATTCAAGTACCGTTGAAAAGACTAAAGGAACGGGGGAATGACTACCTGTAATAAAGCACAGGCTAATACGAGCCGACCAGAAGAAGCAAGGCTCTAGATTACCAGATCCTGGACACAATGTTCCTAGAGATGGAGAGCCCCTGCCTTTTCTAGCCTCTCCTTCTTGCTTGCTTACCTAGCTCTTGTCTTAGTGACTCTTCCTCTTTTCTAGGTTTTTCTGAGTGTGAAAACGGTAGATTTTGCATTTGCCAATGAATTGGATCCGCCTCGATTCAATCAATAATGGGATTCTTGGCTAGAGAAAGGTTCTGTGACATGGACGCCCAGCCCAACTCGGTCGGTCGGTTGGCCCACCTAAGATATTCAAAAATGATCGATCGATTTGATCAAATTTGAAAAAGTCTTTCTCACTATTCAGAACAGTGGAGCTTTCGATCAAGATGTTCTCGCCTCCCCCGTTTGGGCTCTCGCTCGAATCGGAACCTTTATGGGTAGGCTTTCGACTCAATCTAATAGCCTACCTATCGGGCGCCAATACAATAAAAGAGAAAGTTTGCGCATGGGCCCATTATCTGATGCAGAACCGATGCGAGAGGGAGAATCAATATGGGAGAAGGGGGGATTGAGAGCTTTCAAGAACCAGTGGAAAGGAAAGACTTGTTCCCTGCATTCCTTTCTTTCCAAAGAGAGTCATTAGTGCTAGGGCATAAAAGCTTTGATTGAATGAACGCCACCTTGCTTGTATTGTTTTCAAACAAATCCAATGTTGGGCCAAGCGTTGCCAGCCGGTAATAGCCGAAGGCAAAAAAGGGGGAGATAGAGAAGAGGAGATTCAGAATAGTCACTCCACTCCATGGATAGTGCACACAGATTCTTCTTTCATTTGCAATTCCTTTCGGGTCGGAAACGTGGGCTGCTGGTGGAATGAAACCTTCTCCCTCTTCTTCCGCTTTACAACCGGAATAAGGAACCTTAGAATTCACCCCGATGAAAAAATGGGATTTGAGAGGCTAGCGAATCGGAATTGTATGGAATGTCCTACTCCTGCCCGAGCTTTCCGATCAACCAATCCCCTATTTCAGGGACATCTGTGTTAGGTAGGCCCAGGGATCACTGATTAGTCGAATGAGCCCATCCCTCTGGCCTATCATTTGTTGGTCGATCCGGCTGGCGGCTCCTGCGTCTGGGGCCCCTTTATACTAGTTTGCTGCTAGGAGTCCCTCTAGTCGAATCCATAATCCATAGAAGTCCCAATAGAAATTGACTGACATGGCTCTTCCATCGACGATCTACTGCTCCCTCTTAGTTGCAGATGCCCATGCTTTGATTCGAAAGCCCTAGCCAGTGATGAATCCCCAGGAAGAGAGGACTATTGAATTCCTCCTCCCTTCAGTCCAGTTTGAACCCGTCCCAGCAACGAACACCTTCCTACTGCAAGGCTTTGCTCTGCCCTTCCACTAGAATCCACTCCGGGTCGGAGGAGCAGCTAATCCAACTTCTTGAGATATTGAAGAACGAACATTTGCTTGAATTCCTTGCCTCACCCTGAGATGAGAGGGAAGGTCGATTTGACTCGAATCCTGGAC
>BQNB010039592.1:10021-39440 GCA_026074375.1 Tanacetum coccineum
TATATATATATATACGTATATATATATATATATACGTATATATATATATATATATATATATATATATATATATATATAGGGGACCGTTCTTTGCAGAACCACTTTTTTGTACAGAACCTACAGAACCAACTTTGGACCAATAAGAATTTAGTATTATTAAATCATTTTATTTAATTCAAAAGGGTAAAATAGTAAAACACATTTTCACTTTCTTTTTGAATTAAAAAAAACGTTTTTATTAAGCCTTAAATTTTTAGAATTAATTTTTTTATTTTTTTATTTTTTTCAGAATTAATTTTTTTATTTTTTAGCAAATATATTTCAAAAAAATGAGGTGCATATATGTTTTTTTTAGTATTATAGAAATTCATATATATTTCTTGCATACAAGTTTAAAAAAAATAAAGTGCATATGTTTCTTACAAGTTCAATTGTTTTTTTTCAAAAAAATGAGGTGCATATATGTGTTTTTTCTTTAAAAAAAGCGAGTGCATATATATATTTTTTTAATTATTATAAATTTTATATGTTTCTGGCAAACATTTTTTTTGCTTGAAATAGTAATTGCATGTATGTTTTTAGTGTACATTTTTGATTTTTCGAAATTTAACCCCAAAAACATCAACTCTAAAATTTATAACAAACCAAGAATGTATATAGTATACACAAAATTTGATATCAAATAAATACAAAGTATCCTGTTAAATATATACGTGCACAATTCATTTTTCATCAATCGTTTGGGACACATGAGTCACCTTACCAAGAACATATGTGCACGCTACGGCTTTCTCGACAAATTTATAGTAAATATGTGCCAGTATTGCAAAAAAACATATATGCATGCTTGCAATTCTTTGTTGGGCATCTGCATCTTGGCTTCAACTGCAATTCAAAAAAAAAACATAGCATAATATTTTACCGTTACCATGTTAAATAGTAACACGATTATAGACCTCTCTTTTTGAGCTACAAGGCCAAATACCTACAACAACATGCTACAAAAGTCTAATGGTTGCAATTTGATTTATCATTTTTGTTGATCATTAGCGTCTTATTTTTGTGAACAAATCACTCGTCATTGAAACCCTGATCTGTTTTTCTTTTCAATCTCTTTTTTATCTTGATCTCCCTTCAATCCAAAGATTCTAATGGGGAGTCGTAGATCCAAAGAGGACGAGTTTATCGTATTTATATCTCCATTTATGTTACAAATTTTCAGGATAAATTTTCTGCAAAAGAGCATTTCAATCTTGTAAACAATCGGTCAATGTTGTTGATCGTTTATCACTCGGAAAAGGACGAAAGAGGTAAACGTTTTGGTTAGTTTTGTTAGTTTTATTCAACGTGTTTAATGTTGATCGCTTGGTGAACAATTTATGGACAATTTGGGGGGTCAATTCAAGCTCACGCTATAAGCAAGATTTCAAAGAGCTATTGACAGGGTAAGGGGCAGATTCATAAGAAGGTGCTAAATCGCTGTCCTAAAGAGTGGGATTCTGGGAGTTATAATTCATTATGTTAATGACGGTAAAAAAATCATAAAGTTAGTTGATCAGTGACTCCCCTTGCCATTGTTCTTGACGAAGATTGTGCGCTCTCCAAAGACTTATCTTCATCTATTAATGGGGTAGGAATATATGAATTTGCGTCCTCTTACAATCTCAAGAATGCTTCTTTATGAACGAAGGTTTCGTGGACTTGAATGTAAGTTACTTAGGGGAATGTGGGTTCTCTTCAGAATTTTACTCTGTGAATCGAAAGAGGCATTCCGACGAAAATGTGGAGTTAGATCTTTGGTTATCGGAAATTCGACAAGCTTCTCTCGTTATCTATCTCTGGTGGTCGCATATGTTCGGGTGAAAATTGAAGGTGTTCCATTGAATCTATGGACTTTGAACATTTCAAAAGAATTGTCACCAGGTGGGGGTAACTTAATCAACACTAATGACTTGATGGGAATTTTGTTTCCACTCGAAACGATTATGTTTGTTCACTAAGTCAATCACAAAATTTATGAAACCTTCAAGATAATTTTCAGTGGAAGTGTATTGGATTCGTGCTAAGGAGGTCCCTGGTTGGACCCCTGACCTGGTGGAGGACTCGGATGAGGAGGAATTATCTAATGACGATTCATTAGAAGAAGGAATGAAGAACCTTGAATCTGAGAATGATTGTAGCAACTCGTTCGAAGTTCTAGATACGGTTTTTGAAAATGAAGGTGGTTCAAAAAAGGACTCATCTGTGGATCCTTTTGGGCCTATACCCTTTGCTTAACAAAAGACAAAGGATCAAAAACATAAGGAGAGTGGTACAAATTCTAGTCCCAAATTCCCACCAAGTTTTACACCTAATAACGACAATGATGATACAGGGGATAATAAGTCTGTTAATGACTTTGAAGAGGAGAAGCTTAACGTAGACGATGGAGATTCTACAATTCCAACCCAAAAGAAAAATGTGAGAATCCGGGCAAGTTCGGTCGTTTAAGAAATCAGTGGCACCGAGTTCAGGAGGATCATTTATGTGTTCTTTTGGGAGGAAGTGGTGAAAGTGGCCAAACAATGGGCCTATAACATGATGGGGTGATTACAATTCTGTCGATATTATTGAATCTCAAGGAGCGTCGATTGTAGATCGATGAATTTTTTGTCCTATAAATATACAAGGCTCGCTCAAAAGTACCCCCCCCCCAAAAAAAAAAAAAAAAAAAAAAAGCCAAAAAAATATTGGGCAAAGGAGTTATGTTGTGAAGAATAAGGTGAATTTTCTAGCGATTTAAGAAAACAAAGCTGGAGGAGATTGATCTGGTCAGTGTTCGTCGGTGTTGGGGTAATTCGATTTTGAGCATCTTCATAGTAATTTCGGTAGGCATTCAGGTGGAATTTATGTGTTTGGAATCCCAACCATTTTTGTAAAAAATAGCTTCACTATTTTGGGATTTGTTATCATGATTAGAGTGTTGGTTATTGAACGGATATTGACCTCATGATTAAAGCGTCTATGCTCCTCATTGATCAGCGTGATAAACGTATGCTTTGGGACTTACTTGGCGCATGTTATTAATCTGTGGCAAGGAGAGGTTGTTGATTATGAGGCTTCAATGAGGTTCGCGTCAAATCAGACATGTTTGGTACTAATTTTAATGTTCTTGGGCGATTATTTTTAATTTTTTATTTGAATTCCACAGGTCTGAACGAAGTTCATCTTGGGGCAGTGCTTTCACTTGGTGTAATAAGTTGCGTCCAAATGAGCATGTTGGATAGAATGTTTCTTGTATCCAGCATTTGCTCATATATTTTCCTCACATTTGCGGCATCACTTTGGACAGATTCTTATCCGATACAGACCGATTTTCTTCGTGCAGTAGGGCCCATGATTATGGTCCGGTTCCCTTATGATTCTCTTCACCATTGGTTTTCATTCGAGGGATTAATGATTTCGGCACTTCAACTTGGGAATTCTGCCCTTCTGTTGACATCTAAGTGAATGCGTAAACTTGGCGGGTAAATTGAAACTTCCTTTAATGCTCACATTTAGATTTGGATTAAAGGATAACATAAGTTGAAAAAGTTTCTTTTTTTTTTTACTATTGCAAATCTTTAAGAAGGAGTTGAACCAGTTTGATGAGGTTTCATTGACAAAGGTACTAGGTACTGAGGTAGAGCGGAAAAAAAGAATGGAGGTGTGGTGCTATTCGTAACATGATAATATTAATTCATGGATTTGGCTCAATAAGCCAAGATCAACCCACGATGGTCAGTCGAGGCGATGAAAACTCAAATTTTTTCCATTGAATTATGAATAAAAAACGTATTCAAATGAACATAAAGGGGTATATACGATTGATGGCTTTGGAAAGGCAGCCTATGATGTCAAACAAGAATTTCTTTCTCATTTTCAGGATAGATTCGCTAAACCTTCGGAGAGGCGTGCTAATATTGATATGAGATTTCCGAAAACTATTTCCGAAGATCAAAGTCAGGACCTCGAGCGAGAAGTTTCTAAACAAGAGATTAAAACGACTGTTTGGGGCTGTGGCACAGACAAATCCTCGGGCCTCGACGGGTTTTCTTTTGGCTTGTATGGCGTTTTTGGCCTTGTTATTGAGCCACGATGTTTATATGCTGTAAATCATTTCTTCATTCATGGAGAAATTCTCCTGGTTGTCAACTCATCCATTATAGCTTTGATACCAAAGTCCGGACGCTAACTTGGTCAGGACTTTAGACCTATTAGACATTGGAAGTATCTACACGATCATTGCCAAGATTTTGTCTAACCGGCTTGTTATTTTTTTTTTTTTTTTTTTTTTTTTTTTTTTTTCTTTTTTTTTTTTTTTTTTTTTTTTTTTTGATGATTTTGGGGGACATTGTTAATGAGTGCAAATCTGCGTTTATCGCACGAAAGTACAAATGTTTGTCGGTCCGTTTATTCTTAATGAGATTCTCCAGTGGTGTACCAAAAAGATGAAGAAAACTCTAATTTTTAAGGTCGATTTTGAAAAGGCCTTCGATTCGATTAGATGGGATTTTTAGATGATGTTCTTAAAGAGTTCGTTTCAGTGTATATGGCGTAACTGATTTCAAGTTGCCTACGTCATTCTCAAGGGTTTCATATTGTGTCAATGGCAATGTCCTACGAATGAGTTCCAATTCTATAAAGGGTTGAAACAAGGCGATCCTTTATCCCCCTTCCTCTTTATCCTCGTGATGGAGAGCCTTCATTTATCTTTTCAAATGATCGTAAACGCGGGGATGTTTAAAGGTATTGTGTTAGATCAATCTTTATGTCTTTCGCATATGTTCTATGCGGATGATGCTATTTTCTTAGGGGAGTGGAGTGACGGTAATATCTCCACTTTGATTCACGTTTTGAAATGTTTTTTTCATGCTTCAGGCCTTTAGATTAACTTGACAAAAAGTAAGATAATGGGATTATGTGGAAAGTGCTCAGCGTCATCCAAGCGGCTGCTAAGTTAGGATGTTCGTTTTAAGTGTCTTTCTACTACTCTTGGGACTAGTAGTGGGAGGTTCTATGCAGTGTTCAAGATGCAAGAGATAGTGATAAATAGTGAAGTCTCGGCTTTCCAAATGGTAAATCTCAATAATTTTCTATTGGTGGTCAGTTTAACTTTGTTGAAATCGTTTTAGGATTCTATTCTGTCCTTTCACATGTCTATTTTCAATGTTCCTTCAAAGGTGCTTCATATCTTGGAGTCTGTAGAAGTCATTTCTTTAATGGCAATGATCCGGGTAGTAAAGGCTTCTTGGGTTTAATGGACAATGTTTTGGACAGACAAAAAAGGGCGGCTAGGCCGTGTCTAGCTTATTGAGTTAAGATAGAGGCTGATGATTTAATGGGTTTCGGAAGTTGCGCTGCTAAAACGACTACTATTTGGACTAAAGTTATTGATGGGCATATTCACGGTGTGGGTGGTAAAATTCATTCGGAAAGACTTCTATGGCAAATCATGTTGGCTTTCGATTTGATGAAGTTCGATCTCTCAAAGAAAGGTATGTACGTTTTTGAATTTCTCGGACTATAAGATGGGAACACGGGGGTGTCACAAATTTGGTTGGATCATTGGCATACTAGGGGCATTTTTAAAGAACATTTTTCCCAGATTAAAGCGCTTGAATCCTAAAAGGATGTTTACTAGTTTGTGCCAGATAGGCGACACGGAGTTTGTCTGCTCCTTCCGTCGAATTCCTAGAGGGGGTGGTATCGAGAAAAATCAATTCCGGCATCTTGGTAGAATTGGTTCGTTCTGTCACATTCGACCTTCGGCTGACAGATGGAATTGGAAATCTGGTGTGTACGGGTATATTTTCGGTGCCTATGATCCGTAGACCGTATCGATGAGATTATGCTTCCGAATATAGAGAAGAAACTAGATGGGGTAAGTGTGTCACCGTAAAATTCAACGTTCTTGCCTGAAAATCAGACCTGATGCTTTACCTACCCGGTTCGCTAACATTTCTCGTGAAGGTATTGACTTCTGGTATGTCGTGTCCATTGTGATAGTGCCATTGAATCGCCGGACCATTTGTTCTTTAGGTGTGGATTGGTTCGGGACATTGCTATAAGGTTTTGAGCTGGTGGAATTTGGATACGCAAACTTGAACTCATAGCAGGAATGGAAGTCTTGGCTTGTTCAATTCGTATGGATTTCAAAACTCAAAAGATATACGAAGGAGTTTGGTACTCCATTTGGTGGTACGTCTAGGATCTATCGAAACAAGCTCCTATTTGACGAGAGAAAACCTTCGAAGTCGATGCTTATTGATAATGTCATTGCTAGTTCTTTTTATTGGTGTAAGTATAGATCTAAAGCCTCGTTCAGATGGAACGAATGGCTCAAAAACCCCTATATTATTGTTTTGTAATCTAGCTCCTTGCTAGTTTTTGTTTCTAATAAAATCGCCGTTCCAAAAAAAATCACTCGTCTCATTTATGTGAACAAAAGTCAACAACAGACCAATATGTTCATATCCAGTGTCTAACATAAGAATACAAATAAACAACCATTTATACTATTGTATAAAAGCTTATTTGATTGTCAAATCTTATAAGATTGTGAATTAACTTAATTTAATATACATTGAATAATTTGATTAAGCACTAGAACTTATAAGTCGCAGACACTCCAATTATGTATATTATAATTATAAAATTTTAGATCTGAATAATTATTGGTACAACTAGCCAACAATTGTTGGCTACTTGATGATAAATTCCAATTGTTTATATTGAATTAATATCAAAGAAGAGTGCGTGATCCATCTGCTGTTATTCTTTCCTTTTAAATTCGTAAACAGCGAGTTATTAAATAGATGTTTCTATCTTTGACCAATTACTAATTTCCTCCATTGAACAATAAATAGAAAGCTAATGCATATGTTACATTTAAAACTGAAAAACTTGAACTCTTACGAAAACATTTACAGAATTATTTTGAATGATTAGATTGCATAAATAAGTGAAGGGATTACCTGACTATGATTAGAACCAGGATACACGTTCGGATCAATTAAATAATAACAAAACAACAAGGATACACGTTTGGAGAAATTAAAAGGGGGCCGGAAATATGAAGATCATGGTGGCTAGGGTTTCTTATTAATTAGGAAGGGTGGCTAGGTTTTAAGAGAAAGAGATGCCTTTGCTCCTATAATTGTGGATCTCACAAATAATTAGAGATTAAATTAGTGAAAATGATTTTATATCAAAGGAAGTTACAGATGGTTTTTAAAAATGGTTTGATAATATAATTAATAACTTGACCATAATACCCTTTTAACTTTTGTTTAATTGACGAAATATGTAGTATATATTTTACAAAAAATGGATCTTGCATGATATAATGTACATCGTGCATTTTTAGGAGTACAAACAAGTTGGTTCTGTTAGGTTTTGTACAAAAAAGTGGTTCTTGCAAGAAAATGCATATATTATATATATATATATATATATATATATATATTTTATATACTATATAGTATATATATTTATTTATTATATATATATATATATATATAAACGAAAAACTTTACAGTTTGATAAGTTTGACGCGCATAAGGCCTTTGTGCTTCTTACTTGATTTCTGTAATATAAAAAATTGTTTTTGAACTTTGTGGGTGTGTTCGCTGGAAACCCTCACGAGACTATAACTCGTCCACTCGGGACACTGATGGGTTTAAAGGCTTGTTGCATACGTTAAATGCAATCGTGGTGCCTACGAAAGTACGCTTAGAATGTTACGTTTTTTGTAGTTTTGTTTATTTTGCAGATTAATAAAACTGGTGGAGCTTGGAATTGGTGGTAGTCTTACACTTGGGAGGTGACATATATTTGGATCGGTATACTTGTTGGTTGAATTCACATGCTTATGTTCGTGTTCTGTTTTGTGCCATATCTTTAAAGATTCAACCACACACTTATGAGCCCCGAGAAGTCTCGTTTCTCTCAAATTTATTTTTCCCGCTTATCCTATTTTTAAGTTGTTTTCTGATTTCGCATAATGCTCAACTTAAGTGTGGAAGGAAAATAAATTGGAAAAATTAGACTCATTATTAAAAGTTTAACTTTTGTTCGCCCTTAGTAATCTAAAAAATTTATTTTATTTCTTTTTGGTCACTTAGGTTAATATATTAGAATAAAACTTAGTTAATACTAAGTTTTTGAAACCAGAGATGTGTTTCGATTGATATAGCAGATCTGACTCGGGATCAATGACGTTACTTGCGCATTTATAACTATTCCAGTAAATATGTGAGGATTTTGAGCCTGTATATAACATAACATTGTGTGTGTGTGCTTGATTCCTTTGTTTATGAGTATTGAATGGTGATTTATTATTCTATAGAATTTGTGCTTGATATCATTATGGAGATGCGGTGAAGATCAAGTTCGCGTGATATTGGTATTTTTATGTGATAAGAGAGAACCCCATGGTTTAACCAAATTAGCAATCCATTTAATCATTATATTTTTTTAGCTATTGCATGATTAGCTAACCACCCAAATAAAACCCTTATGTAGCACTTATCTTTAGTGCTACCGCAAAGCCATTCTATTCATTTCTCGTCCAGAAAATATAAAATAAAAATACAAAAATATATAACTTTTAGCCTAGCCTTACCCCGTGTCGAAAGTCTAAACGGTTGGTTGCTAGTGCTCGGTAAGATTGGTTGATTTTTGATTAATAGTTTGTTCGCACTTTTTTATAAGTATTGTGTCATTTCAACAAAGATGAAGAGTCGCGACTTCGTGTATCGTATTTTTTTGTGGTGTGTTCTTATCTCAAGTGTGGGGGGAATTGTTAATTGTTTGAATGAGAAGGGTGGATTGGAAAAAAATTACCGAAAAAAGAGGAAAAAGGAGAAAGAAAAAATAAAAAAAAAGTGTTAAAAAATCAAAAAAAAAAGAAAAGAAAAAAGTTGAATCGAAAAGAAAAAAGAGAAAAAGAAAAGTGATGAATAAGAGTTGGAGTGTTGTTGTCACTTGCGACGTATTGTTATATTATGATATGTGTCGGATATATTGATGAGAGGTCGGTTTGTTCAATAACCTCACGGGTTTGTGGTATGTCGTAACTAGCAACACAGGTTTCTTGGACTTATCGACATGTATTTTAATTATAAAACCAATTCCAGTATATATTTTCATGCCTTATCCACACCCTTATTATCCATTAGCCTAACGTTATAACCCGAATAAAAGTCCTCTTTTGATATTTATACCCGGTGCTTATGCCACGTCGGTGTAGTTTTGTTCTTATACAAGCCTATTGTAACTTAATGAATCATGTCTGAGAAATCAAGTGTGATTTTCTTTTACCTTCTATTACATCACATATGAGTGTTTGAGTGAATTACACTTTCCTTCTTTGTGAGGTGCTTAGTCATGTTATTGCAGCTTAAAGATGCTCAATACGGCGTATTGAGGTATTTTCCTTGGAGTGCGCGCTAAGTTTATAATCAATAAAATATTCATTCCCAAAATATAAATATCTCTGTATCTTTAAATATCTATCCAACTGGATACGGCGTATGGTAGAAGAGTGATACGCCGTATTGAGAAATATTTGTATGCGTTTTCTTGTGAAGAGTTGGCGCTGATACGACGCATCTCTTTGTTGGATATGACGTATTGGTCAGAAACAGGCAATCTTCAAATATCTTCATTTTAGCTCTAAAATATGCGTCTTTTAGCATGTCTTCACAAATCACTCCGTAATTACTGCAAATAACACTTTTAAGCAATTAAGTACGAATTCTTGCAATAATTATATAGAAGTGGGTAACTTATTCAGGATAAATGATGGTATAAATGTAACGTTATTTGATGTCATCATACATCAAAAAAAGATCTTTAAAGTTTATATAAACCCATCATATTAACACCTACATGGGTTCGAACAATGAACAAAGAAAAAAAACCATTACCCAAATTCTTTTTTTGAAAATTAAAACAACCATTATTCGGATGTTCCTTTGGTTGATTCAAAATTATAAGGACACGTAGGTGTCTGTGATTGCGGTTGGGTGTTGATCAGAAAAAAAGAATCAAGATTGTAAACAGAGTTGGGGGAGCGATAAAGAACAAAAAGATTACATTATATTGACTTGATAAAATAGAAAAGATTATAAGAATATATATAACCTTTACTTAGCTTGGAGACTAACCTAGCTTAATACTAATGGGCCTAATAAACCTTACTACTAATTCTAACATCCTCCTCAATATGGAGCATAGATATTAATCATGCCGATGTTACAACATTAACCCAAATATTAATAAGCGATAGTCTTCTTGAAGAATAATCAAAAATCTTCAACAAATGCAAAGCTAATCGATCTCACTTGGGATCAAACCAAAATATGAAGAAACCTAAAGAAGGCAGGTCTTAGTAGATCTCACTCGGGATCTAATCAAAATACGAAAGAACCAATAGGTCTCAACTAACCAAAATACGAAGCAACCGGAATAAACATGTTCTGGTCTCAATTCACTAAGAATTCTAGAAAATGAAGCAACCTAAACAGACATGTATGGGTCTCAACTAACCACAATATCTAAAAAGGAAGCAACCAACGGGTCTCTACTAACTAAAACTCAATTCAAGCCCAAAATCTAAAATTGAAGCAACCTGTAACAAGAGATGTCAAAACAAGTCTCAACTCAAATGCATAAACGAAGCAACATAAACTGGACATATCTCAACTAACGAAAACTAAATCAGCAACCAAATAAATAAAGCTAAAACTCAACCAAAAATCGATCTCATCAGATCAAACATTAAATCTTTAATTTTCAAAATCCAGAATCATAATCTAAAATCAACAACAATATTGTTGGTCCCCTTGAGTTAGTTACCAAAAACTATAAAGTTAAGATAAACTAACTCATGGCTTAAAGTAATGTATTGATAATCAGTTTTGACAAATATAAATGTAAACAAGTAAAGAACACAAAACTAATTTTCAACGTTTACTTCTTATAAATTTATTAAGAACTATACCCTATTGTTTGTGGAACAATAATGGGGATTAAATGACAATGTGTGTGTATGTGTGTGTGTGTGATCTCCTCACTAAAAACTTAGCATAACTTAAAGTATTATGCTAAGTTGACAACTATGCTAACCAACTGAGCTTGCTTAGGGACTTAGTTGATTTGAAGGAGTAGGTGTTTGTGAAAGATACAACTTTGAATGCAAAAAACTTAACCTACTCCGTTTACAAGGCATGTCTATTTATACTACTTAAGTAGGGTCATACCCACATAGGTAATTAGTGCGTGTCCCAAGGTTGATTGGCCAGTACATATTGTACAGGTTTGTCTCTTTTACAATTCTATTCTAAGTATGGGACAAACATACCTTCTAAGGTCAGTACTGACACGGACCTTATCTTCATACCCTATTCAGGAAAGTTTGACTTCATGTGGATAAGTACTTGAACTTATCCTTTCAAACTATCTCGCCTATTCTTTAGGCTCTTGTCTTTAGGAACTTATATTTATTGGAGATCGTATAGGGTCCAAAGAGTCTATTCTCACAACTCACTGAACCTATTATGTGTTGATCCCACTTCAATGGATCTTGAATTCCTTAGCTTGTGTAAGGTTTAGTTATGCAAGATAAATCCAACACAACTATGATAGAAACTTTGTTTGATAATACTAAAGATTATGCGGAATCTAATCTTTAATATAAGAAGAATTCTTCAATGAAACAGTAACACAAGAACACAATTTAATTCAACAATAAAAGCTCCAATATTATTATTACAAATAATATGAATACTCTCCTAGTTTTAGGGTTACAAAACCTTGAAGCTATGACAATTCTATGAATCATTTTTGGTACTTTGATGCATAGAATTCTATACCCTATGATCTCCTTTTATACACCAAGGAGTCTGTCGAAACCAATGAATCACTTTACTTCATATTATGATTACATGGAATGATCAAGAAAATAAAGATGGAAGTTAGGAAGAATGTAGAGAGAGAAACAAGAGAGAAAGTAAGATGGTTGATTAACTAATGAAAATTACAAAGTGAACCAACACCCTCTCCATCCTTGGAGAGGGGTATTTATAGTTAAAACCAAAAGGCTTTCATGCCTTATGTATTTCTACGGGCCGGGCTTGGGATTACTTGGGCTTTCGCCCGATACACGTGACCGGTTAGCTTACATATAAGAGCCCGTTTACCCGTTCTAGACTATTCTAACGTTACATAATTAAATGACCGAGATGTGATATTCTTAATGAACGAACTTCCATGTTCGACTCAATATTTAAGGCTAACAATCTCCCCTGAAGTGAGTTCATTGTGACACTCCTTCGTGAGATCAATGAGATTGCTTTTTGTCATTAATCTCTTGTGATCTTTGTCTCTGTCTACGTTGTAGGCTTTTTCCTTCATGCTTTGCGATCTTTGATCTTGAACCTTTGTCATTGTCTTTTGACTTCGTCTTTACGTCCGAGATCTTTAAATCTTTATCCTTCTGTCTTGATCGTCTTTGCAGCCTTGCGATCTTGTAGATGGAGGAACACATGCTTCATGACTTTGCATTCATCTTGAAAGCTTGCTAAAACATATCCATTGTAGACTGTTTTATTAAAGGAAGATCTTGATATATAAGAGG
The DNA here is from genome assembly GCA_026074375.1 of Tanacetum coccineum. Taxonomy (NCBI): domain Eukaryota; kingdom Viridiplantae; phylum Streptophyta; class Magnoliopsida; order Asterales; family Asteraceae; genus Tanacetum; species Tanacetum coccineum. Next base: position 22,683 of record BQNB010039592.1, read on the forward strand.
TTTGTGGTAGACTTTGCTTTTCAATTCTGAGCTTTCATGATTCTCGTAATCTTGGATGTCTTATATTATGTCTTTGTAGACGTGCATGAGCATGTGGTAATTGAATCCGACTTCAGCTGAATGAGGCATTCCATCTCCATTGTTATAGAATCCCTTAAATTAAAACATTTAGCAAATAAAGCGTGTGACGAATTTGGCTTTGTCATTCGCACGGATTTGTTTAGATTAACCTCAGTTATGTAGGACCGTTTTATCGTATGAATATTGTACATGTGTCTGGTAGATTAAAAAGAATCTCCTTGACAGGGTTTCCAGCCAAAGCATACGGAAATTTCTAACACAGATGTATTAGATTTACCATGCTGCTAGTTCTCATTACGGACGTTCTCAAAGCAAAACACATCGATCATGAGTGAATCAGATAATTTACTTATATGTTAGATATTAGAAAAAGACTCGGTTACCCCGTGTATTTTACTGTTTATTATAGCTCGTAGTTTAATAGTTAATAGTACGTTTTTCGGTTTTAAGTCGGGTACGGATATACAACGTATATTGTAATTACTTTATTTATAGCCTCTTCCAACTTTGGAAGTGAGTAAGCTAGTTTTATTTCAGTTTACATAAGAAACCACATTTTCTCTCACTTGGAAGATTCTTTGGTGTTTCTATCTCTAGAAACTAGCCTAAATCCTAGGATCGGACCCCGTGTATGATATATGATATACCACAATTGGTATCAGTGGCTATATGGGGATGATTGATCGTGTGGTTGTGTGTGTGTGTTATTGCTTGATTTAGATAGAAATGTAACCTTTGAAGGCACTAGCTCGTTTTTTGAGATAATCCGAATTTTGTTGTTTGTATGATTAAAGTTTGGGGTTTCTAGGTTGCTTTTACCTTGTGGTGCTGTGTTGTGCAAATAGAAAATCAAGCTATATCGTTCAAAAGGGTGATTTATAGGTGATTTTGTGTGAAAACGTCGTTTTTCTTCGTGGAGAGGATCTGCCAGAATTTCTTCACGGAGGTTTGCTGAAAAGTAATATTTTATTAAGTAGGTTACCAACCCTCTGACACACGGCGGGTTGCATAGGTGGCGAGTTGCTCAAGCGGCGAGTTGTTACTAAGCTGCGGTTTGCTTACCAGCGGTTGTGACAGGTGGCGGTTGCTAAAGGCGAGTTGCTCAAAGAGGCGAGTTGTTACTACGCAGCGGTTTGCTTACCAGCGGTTTGAACAGGTTATCAGCGGGTTGAATATTTTAAATAGCAAATTTCTTAAGGAAACTCTGGCGGTTTGAAAACTCTACGGCGGTTTGATTAAAATATTCTTCGCGGCGGGTTGCTTGGCAGCGAGTTGACTTCGGCGAGTTGCCTTAACATTCCTCCGGCGAGTTGTCTTATCTCTTCGCGGCGGGTTGCTTGGCAGCGAGTTGTGTTCGGCGAGTTGTCTTAAAATTCCACCAGCGAGTTGCCTTATTTCTTGCAGCGGTTTGGTAGCCTTTGGCGGCGAGTTGAGCTTCTGTCTTAGAAATTTGAAATATTTCAAACTCGGGATTTAATATCACTAAAACAAAATACGAATACGTTAACCTCACCACTTTTAACGTACACTCACTAATCATTGATCGATCAAAACATATCATATCATAATAATACAAGATGTCTAGTATGCAAGAAGACATCCAGTGTGCCGGTTCTGATACGCGCCCACCAATGCTTGATAGAACAGACTTTGAATCTTGGCAACAACGTATACGTCTGTACTGTCTAGGAAAGGATAATGGAGAGAACATTATGAAGTCCATTAAAGAAGGACCATTTCATATGGGAACGGTCTCAGATGTTATTACTGGAGGAACTGAGGGTGCAGTTCAACAAGGTCCAGTACGTACTAGAGTCCTTAACGCCTTTCAGCTGAAGAAAAGGAAAGGTATAAAGTTGACATTCGTGCAACCAATATCCTACTTTAAGGTATACCAAAGGACATCTACTCACTCATCAATCACTATACTGACGCCAAGGACATTTGGGAAAAAGTAAAGATGATTCTGGAAGGTTCAGAGTTAACAAAGGATGACAGGGAATCTCAGTTATACGATGAATTTGAACACTTCTGTCAAAACAAAGGAGAAACCATTCAAGGGTACTACTTTAGGTTTATGAAGCTCATTATGACATGAGAAACATCAAGATGACCATGCCCAGGATGCAGCTTAACTCAAAGTTTGTGAACAACATGTTACCGGAGTGGAGTAGATTCATAACTGAATTCAAACTTAACAGAGGTTTGAAAGAGTCAAACTTTGATCAGTCGTATGCTTATTTGAAGCAACATGAGGTGCATGCTAATGAGAACAGAATTATGATGGAAAGGTTCATTCAACCAAATAATAATCCTTTAGCACTAGTGTCGTACTCAACTCACCTTGCTTCTTGGTGAAGAGTTGGCTAGTCCAAGATCAAACAGTTCTTGGTAAAGACTACTCAAATCTGTTGATAGCTGATAGTTTGCTAAAAACTATATGGTTTATCAATGCACCATGTTATGACAATGAAGCATTGGCTAGTCCAAACACAAACGGTATTTGGTAAAGACAAATCAAATCCGTTGATGGTTGACAGTTTACCAAAAACTGTATGGTAATTAACTCACCATATTCTTAGATGAAGAGTTATCTATCCCAGAGCAAACGGCTACTGGTAAAGGAACATCAAATCCGTTAATGGCTGGTAGTTTGCCAAAAACTACAAAGCCAACTTAGTTGGATTGTAGGTACAAAGATGTTGCTGAGTAGCTGAAAAGATGTTGCTGAATTGCTGAAAAGACAAGGTTGCTGCTAAAGAAGGATAGAGTGTACAAGATTAAGAAATGATAAAGAATGTTTGGATACATCCTCTGTGCATTAAAAGAAGCTTAAAGGATTGAAGAAACATGAAGTTAAAATAGTTTAACATTCATGTTTAAGGGAGGATTGTTAGGATTAATGTTTTCTTAACTTAGTACCGACAGTACAAATAGTTAGTACTGTCAGTTATACTTAGTACCGACAGTACAAAGTATTAAGTACTGTTAGTTAGTTAGTACCGTTAGTAGTAAGTTAGTTAGTACCGTTGAGAAGATATTTAAAAGATATTTATGAGATATTTTAGAAAAAGATATGTAAGCCTTTCAGGGTTATCCTTGAGATATAAAAGGAACCCTAGGCATAGTTAGGAAAGAGAGTTCTACACAAGATCATATAGAACACATAGTAATCATAGTTAGCAATTTGTAATCCTCAAGAACACTTTAACAAAGTTGTTATTCAGTGGTTCATTGTTCTTCTTAGTACGTGTGTTAAGATTCCGCATTAACATATTGTATTCATAGTCATTGTTTCTACATAGTCATTTGTATTTATACATCTTGGCTATCATCCTTTATAGGCTGCAAAGATCCATTCAGTTAAATCAGGAGGACCTTCAATGTACAACACAACTACGTTGTTGACTTTGATGCTGACTATACGAGTGATAGTAATATTATTCCGTATGATCAGTATGTGGAAGACAACGAAGAACATGTTGTACAATGTAATGCATCTTCTGTATGAAATGATGCACTAATGTCTATTCTTGATGAAATGCATGAACAGGGTGTACAAAGTAGATTAACGAATAAGCCAGACATGGTAATGAATGACTCAGTGACCTCTGAACTTGCGAGATATAAGGAACTGGTCAGGGAATATGAAAAACGGGCAAAGTTTGAATTAACTGATAGAGAACAAAAAATTGATGAACAAATGAGAATAATCATCTCGGACCGAAACAGAAAGGAAACTTCTTTAAAATCTGAACTTCATTCAGCACAAATACTCCTTAGTTCTACAGTTGACCATTATAAGTCAAAGACAAAAGAAGTAACACTTTTGAAAAAGGATTTTAAACAAAAAGAAGACAAATTCCTTGAAGAGTTTTTGGACTTAAAGAAGCTAAAAGATAAGATTGAAGATAGATTATACAAACAGGATCAGTCTGTTCAAACAGTTCACATGTTGTGTAAACCAAAATCATTTTATGATGAAAAGCACAAGGTAGCAATAGGCTACAAAAATCCCGTATGTCTCGCTCGTGCAAAGCAAGCTCAGTCTGCTCTGTATAATGGTCATGTACTTGTCACTACCAATCATACACCCACTGTCATACATGACTCAGAGGATACGCGTGAGTTAGCTGAGATAACTAGGAATAGAATGCTGTTGAAAATGCAAAGCCCTCTATGTGTGGAAAATAAAGTTAGGATTGCCCCCCCCCCCCCCCCTTACTCGAAAGGAGATCTTTTTGGCACCTTTGTCCCCAAGAAATCTGACCCAGAAAGTTTATTTTGGTCCATTATTGACAAACAACAGAAAAAAGGCTGAGACCTTAGATCCAAAAACCAATTTCAGTTGACAGTGTATCCACCAATACTCCTGTCAAGCTTGTCCCAGAATTATTCAACTAAAAGTCAGTTGAGGATTAATCTTTATGTACGCACACAACTTTTTACTGAATTTAACAAACTTGCAAAAACTAGAATCACCCAAAGGTATTACAGACGGGGGAAGAGGATTTTGAGGCAAACGAAAAGATGTTAGCCTCATGAACGTTATTCATTTTCAAAACTCTTAAGAACTCTTTGTTGGGAGTTCAAAAAGCCCTCTTAAAGAAGTTAAGAATGGAAGAAATTTTTGATCAAATGATAACCGAAGTGGACTTGAATACTGTAGACAAGCAATGTGTGAAATTGAAAAGAAAACCTTCTCATTGAAAATGAGATACGACCGATTGTTAATTGTTTGTCGACTCAACTGCTGTATGATTGGAAAAAATTCACATTGTTAGATCTTGAAGTGGTCATGTCTAAAAGTTCATGAGAGTCAAACTTATTTCAAAACTTGGAAAGGGATTACCTAAATTGCAAAATTAAAAGTAATAACAATCTTCAAGAAATTTTGATAATAAAAATTCACATGCATACAGGAAGCTTCTGATTTTAAACTCATTCTTTAAGATCAAAAATCTCGACATCAGATTCAATGATATAGATAACGTGATTAGACACTTGAAAGATTCTAGTCGCTAATGTGAATGACAGACGTCGTGAGCCTTTAATGCTATAGATGTCATGCTTTATTGAACAAATTATTGCGATAGAGTGAAACTAGAAAGGTCAAACACATTACAAGGAATTGTATGGACTCAATTAAGATCACGCGTGTCAACAAGTGAAAAGATATCACACATGTTGATGAGATTGAAGAGTCTAAAAGCTCAATTTGCGCATGCAAAGGAGGCTTGTTTTATAGTGAACATATGTAACCAAATGTTTTAATCCTGGCATTGTATGGCCATGAGTTAAAACCCATCCCTCATCCCCTTAAGGACAATAGAAGTGGCTCATTTAAATACTATTCAGCCAACTTTAGGAGAGTGTTAGAATGGTTAGGGAGATTGTAGAGGAAGTAGAGTAGTCTTAAACCACTGGATAATTCCTTAATATGCTTGACCAATCTATGTTATCTCAGGAATTGTTAAGAATGTGTGATTGGAACTTGCCCAAAAAGTTTCAATGAAAAATATAACAAGGGCTCCTCTACCCCTATTATAGGAAAAAGCAAGGTTGACGTTAGTTGAAAAACCAGGAACTTCTTTAGCAACACACAGAAACACAAAAGTGCACCAGAGAGTTCACAGGACTAAGATCTGTGCTTCCTCTACAGGAAGTAAACGATTTCCACTGAAGCAAGCGTATAAGCCTAGACTATACAAAAAAATAGGTTCCTGCCTAGCTAAGAAAGGAGAATAAGAGGCAGTAGAAGTAGCCTTAGGACAAACTAAGTCAGTTTGGACAAAGTGAATCCGGTTTGTTCTGCATTAGTCTAAGCGTGTTGTAATTAATTCGAATTCTGAATCTGTGTGCAAAACTTATAACAAACGTGATGTAAACTCTGCAAGTCATGGAATGTGTGTTGTTAATATCTTGAAGTCTGTGAATGCTACCCCCACCGATAGAATTGTCTTGAATAAAGAGAAGCAGATCTGGAAACCAAAAGGAAAACTGTCTGATAACAGTTTAAACAAGACTAAGCAGATCTGGAATATCAAATGCAAACTGTTGATAACCGTTTGTACAAGACCAAGGGGTTTGGAAAGCTATGGGAAAAACTATTTGCAGATATTGGTTATCATGGGACCCACAGGAAATGGAACTCACCTTAGGAAAACTATGGTGGTTCTCAATGGAGGACCACAGAAACGAAATTTGCCTTAGGCGAAATGTGCCATTTAATAAGCTTTCTGTGAATGTTCTATCTATATGCTAACCAAAGGAACCTACAAAAATTAGGGACAGAAATTCCAAACCTCTCAAACTCGATGTTTTCAAATTGCAGAGTCGTAACAGGTATGCTTTGGCTATATGGACTCAGGTGCTTCAATAACATATTGAAGCGGGATTGTCAAAGTCATGAATTTTGTGAAAAGTTATCGGGTTAGTCCGATTCGGGGATGGATCACTTAGGAGCTATCATGGGTTTTGGAGATTATGGTATGGGTGCAGTGAGATCTCTAGGAGTATACTACGTGGAGGGATTGGGAACACATCTATTTCTCTGTAGGGCAATTTTGTGATTTGTTTCTGTAGTGCTTCAGAAAGATACTTGCTTTGTTAGTGATATTAAAGGGTATTTGATATCCTTAAAGGTAGTCATGGCACCAATTGTGTACAGATTCTCGATTGATGAAATGTGAAGTCTTCTCTGATATGTTGTTGTACAAAGATTCTAAGGGGGGTCCCAATCATGGTTGTGGCATCGTGTTTAAACCATTTAAACTTCGGCACGATAAATTGATCTTGCTCGAAAAGATCTGGTAGAGGTCTTCTAGACCTGAAGTTGAAAAGGATCATCTTTGCTCAGCCTGTCAACTTGGAAAAAGCAAGAAGTTCTCCCACCGGCCAAAATATGAAAATACAAATATGGAAGTTCTTCATACCCTTCACATGGATCTGTGTGGTCTAATGAGAGTCCAGAGTATTAAAGGGAAGAAATACATCTTAGTCATCGTGGATGACTATTCAAGATTAATGGGTAAAGTTATTTCGGTTAAAGGATACTCGTTGTCACCAACTTTCTTATGCAATTACAGGTTGGCCTAAAAAAACATGTCAAGTATTCATCCGCATAGATAACGGAACGGATTCGTCAACCTAGTTATGTATGAATACTATGAGTGTTGGCATATTTAATCAAAGTGTTCCGAGAACTCTCAACAAAATGGCGTTGTGAAAGACGCTAATCGTACATGGTGGAAGAGACGTATTATGATGATATTCTCGAAGCTCCCATGTTTCTATGGGCAGAAAGATGTTAGCCACTGCTTGTTACACAAGAACGAGCACTAATTCATACCCGTCGTAACAAAACTCCCTTATGAGCTTGTGCATGTAAGAAGCCTGTTCCTTACATTTTCGAGTATTTGGTGCTATGTGCTATCCTACAAACAATGATAGCGAAAATCTAGGAAAGTTTCAAGCAAAGATGACATTAGATTTTCGTGGGTATGCTCCTAGCAGGAAGCGACTATAGAATCTACAACAAAGGAGAACTCGTCGATTAATGGAAACAATTTCACGTCAATTCGATGGATGCATCGGGGAATGGCTCTGTTACGCTTGAGTTCAGGACCCGCGCCCTTTCTTCATGACCCCTGACAATCAACTTAGGGCTCGCTCCAACCGAAAAAGAGCTGGAGATGTTTATTTCAACCAATGTTTGATGAACACTTTGAAGCTATCTCGAGCAATGAACCAGTACTTATGTACTGAAATTATGTCACGTTGTTCCACAGGTTACATAGTTGTCTACAACGATGCTCTAGATGCACCATCGACAACGTGCTTCTATCATCAAATGATTAACATTTATCCAGTTCCAACATCAAGAAAAATTGCAGAAGAAACCCTGGTATGTGCTTATAATAACACATACCTTTCACCTTTAAAAACAAGTAAAATACAAAAGAACGGAAAACACTATCAAAACTTAAAATGCAAATATATGATTGTTTGATAATTGTATTGTGGCTCAGGACGGGATAAACTAAGAAAGGACGAAAAACAAAGCCAAAACTACAAAACCGGACTCGGACTGGAAAAGACTGTGAAAGAAAGCCAAATTCAAAGCGGAAAGTCATCAAGTCAAAAAAGTCAACAATAAAAGTCAACTGGTCAAAGTCAAAGTCAACCAAGTCAAAGGGGCCAAAGTAAAGAAAATATAAGTTTAGGGGCTGAAATTGCCAAACCTAAACTTATATCAAAGAAGAAACGAGGAAAAGTAAGAGAAGGGGTAACTTTTGCAATTCACTCAATGTAACAAGTTCGGGGGCAAAACTGCAAACCCCCTAACTTGTACACCAAGGACAAAAAAAATGCAAAGAGTTATATAACTCTTGGGGACTTGTTTTGCCAAGTCCCCAAAAGTTATTTAACCACAAGGACCAATTGTGTAATGATAGATATAACCTTGAGGGGCTATTTTTGCCAAATGATCAAACATGTACCCTGTTATAACTCCAACGTTTTTTCCCGCCCAAATTTCCCCCCAAACCAAGTCATGGGTTTACAAACCCGTTTTACCCTGTAAACTTTCACCACCCCCATGGTTAAACCTATCCCCCCTCCTCCACTAACTTTCCCACCTAAAACCTTAATCCTATTTGGCAATCCCACAAATCCCCAAGGTGAATTCGATGGTTTAGATGATTGTTTTTGGTTTTGCTCTCACTAAACTAACACAACAAACACAAGCCTCAGTTATAAAAGAAGAAGAAGACAGAAGTTTACCAAGTAGTTAGTAGTTTTTATTTTTCAGTTTGTTTTTATTTTCATATTTCTAAGCATTTTCCTTTAAGTTTTTAAATTTCAGCTTTAAGCTCTTGTACTTTTGTTACTAAAGCTTGTACTTCAGCATTTGATTAATAATAATTCAGTTTTCAAGTTTCTTCATACTTTGATTTCCATTTTAAGCTGTTTTCATCAAATAAGCTCTTAATAAGCTCATTTTGATGTTATTCTTTTCCATAGTCAAATTCAGTTAAGAATTGTAATAAGTATTCATTACTAATTTTGTTTAGTTCAAATCAAATTATGATCATTTGAGTGCATTTGATTCAGTTTTGGAAGCTACAAGGCACAATAAGCTTAAATCAAGCTTATTGAGGTTTAGAGGCTAGGGAGCCACTTAGGTTCAAGCTTTTTAAGCCACTCACTCTACTAGAGTGGCTTAGGTCTGAGTCTACAAAAAAACTCAGGTTTATTTTTTTTAAATTTCATCTTAACATTAATATGGCTTAACTCAATTAGCTTATTCCTTTGCTCTTATTTGTGATAAATTGTGTGTAGATTTGTTTAGTTAGCTTAGTGATATCAATGCATTGAGTTGTTATAGGCTTAGTTCATTAAGACCTTATATTCTCAAGTTCTGTCATAATAGTGTAATGAGCCTAGGAGAGAAACTAGCTTATTTCCACTAATAAGCTATAAGTTTAAGTGTTCATTTAGCTTAATTAGATTAGTTCTAGTGTGAGTAGATAAATTTTTTTTAGCTGTTTTAGTTTTTAAATCAGTTTTTAAGCCCATTTTAGTTTGGACAGTTAGATTTAAGGGGTGTTTGGCACAAGGCCAAAACGGGTCAAAAAGGTTTTTAGAATGGGTTGAGGTCATGAGGTTAGTTTAAGTTTAAGTTTTAAGCCCATTTTAAGCTGTTTTTACAAGTTTTAAAGGTTGAAAATTGTTTTTCCAAGGTTTATAAAACCTTTTTGAACCTGTGAGATTTTAGAAAATACCACAAGTGCTTATTTGGTTAAGCACTTGTGAGTGTGAGTTTAAGTGCCACAAGGTGTGTCTTGTGGTGTTAAAAAAGGGGCTGCAAACACCTTGGGTCTTTGAATTTGAGTTTTTTTAAGTTTCAAAAACACCCAAGCACTTTTTCTGTCACAGCATTTAAAAAGTCAAAAACCGTTTTTTTTCACCTTAAAAATCCGCAAGTTTTTATAAGTTTTCAGATGGCTACCTTTGTGCACAAGTCCATAAGTAGATTCTCCATTGTTTACAGTTTTCTTAACAATCTTGAGCTTATTTGACCGCTTTTAATAAGTGTCAAAATAAGCTTTAAAGTTATAGCTTAAATCTACCCCTGGGTGAAAAGGGGAGATTGTTGACCCCCTTTTTATTGTCTTATTGTGTTATTAGCCCAAACTATTGGCTTATGTCAAGAGTTATAAGACTTCTTGTACAATTTGTTGAAATTAGCTTTTGAAAAGATCATTTGCTAGCTTAGTTTTAAGTTGAATAAGCCCTTACTGTTTTAGCTAAGTTTACTGTAGGGATGGCTTATTTTATTCCTGTGATTTGCTTATTCCATAAGCTCAAATTGTTTTCTAGTAGCTTTTTTAGGAAAGTATATTTATGTTTTTTTGTGTTTATTTACCTTTTCTAGCTTTTGTGTCTATATGATTTAGTCAAAATATCTTTAGTTTTTAGTTTCTGTCTAAAAATTCGCTTATTTTCTAGTTATTATTTTGTCAAAAAGTTGATGAAAGTCCCTTTGTTAAAGTCTGTTTAGTATAAGTCATTAATAAGTTTGTGGTTTTAAGTTTTTTCCTAATTTCAATTTTAATAGCCATAAATAAGCTAGAATCGTAAGGGTTGTTTAGTATTTTTCTTACTTCAGCGGGCACCCGTTTTTACATTTCGTGTAATTGGTTACTAGTTACCCCGCCTACCCTTTGGTTTCTCTTTCTTTAATTACTAACTGGACTTTTCGGGGAAATAAATAAAAAAAATGTGGGAGAAACTTGGCCCAGGGTGAGCAAAGATCGAACCCGGGACCAGCGTTACATCCCCTCTTTACCACAACACTTACCCAACTGCGCCCATGGGTCTTTTTCGTAAAGGACCCATGGAGGTTTTGGTAATTTAATACATTTTTAGCTTGTTAGGCTAATAAGTTGTAACAGCTTATTACGGGCTTATTCGTGAAGCTTATTTTTGTTTCTTATTTTTTGTAGGACCTTTATAGAGTCTAGTATTTTTTGTAAATTTTTCAGAATTTTTCGTAATCATTTAATATTTTTTATAATTTAATTTAGTTAAAAGTTTATTTAATTCATATTCAAGTACAAAAAATTATCAAAAATTTATTTTTGCTTTTCGGACGAAAAATTTTTTTTTGTATCTATTATGTAGGTAAAAAATTAAAAGGTTTTCGTAGGGTATTTTATAACTTTGCATCGTTTAAAGTAAGGGTCGGGTACGGATTTTGTTTTGACTCTCGTTTTTGGGTCTAAACGAACTCCGTTTACGGTATAACAGTAGTTTCATTCTTGTTATTTGGTCCAAAAGTGTAGTTAGAAGTGAAAATTTTTTGTAGGCTTATTTTTAAAGATTTTTTAGGTTTTCCCCTTTGGTCAGGATTCGGGGCTCTTAGTTTTCTAGTTTAATTTCGTAATTTCTAGGTTTTTCTTAAATCGTTTTAGTCCGTTATTATCTAATTTGCTTTTTCAATTCCAAACTCATTCATTCCCTTCAAACTCAAATTTCGATCGTATCGATTTACCATTCAGCCTCGTTGGGGATTTTCGAACCGGGGAAATGCTTATACATTCTCGGTTCATTGATTCTGATTTTTGACTATTCTTACTATATATTCGATATTTTATTATTTTATATATCATTTAAGGTGTAGTAAGAGGGATCAATTTTTGGCACGTTGCCTGGGGAGGACTGTGAAACCGTTTATCTTTACGTTTGCCATTGTTTTTGAAATTGTGAATATTTTACTTTTAATATAAAAAAAAGTACAAAAATATTTTTCATTTTTTTTAGTATATTTATCTTTAAAAATCAAAAAGAAAGAAAAATATATAAAAATATTGTCCATAAAAAATATAAAAACAACTAAAAATTCACAACATTGGTGAATATACCAAAATAATAATATTTCAAAGAGGTTATTATCATAATAAGTTCCAGCGTTGAAACTTGTTGGTTCCCAACTGTAACAAAAGATTTTAAAAAACTTCCTTTTTGTGTCACTTGCGAGGTACGTCTCACTTTGAAAGTTAAACTAACTATAAGAGAGGGGGATAAGGGAGGGGTGTTCCTAAGAACTCGACCCGAATGGAGGAAATAAGCTTTGCGTCATTCTACTCACTCCCGATACTGTGCGTTTATCTTTTTGAGCTCCTACCGTGAAGCTTTGTGGATTATTTGGTTTAAGTTGTCTTATCTCATTTTGTCCGTTAAAATAAATTGTGAATTAATGGAAAACCCAAAAATAATCTTCTTTTTCTTTGTATCAATTAATTCTTTTCTTATCGATCTTATGTTAATTCTTATGAGTATTCGATTATCGTTTGAATATCCGATTTACGCGTTTAAAGGAATGATCGTCATGTGGGAGTTTCGTAAAACTTCAAACTGTGTTGTTCGAAAGGTGTCATGAAGACAAGATTCTTTGTCCTAATCCCCCTCGAAATTGTGCAAGGGTGTGCAAAGTGTGGAACACCGGTTGATGGTCTCGTATTGTCAAGATGTGCACTTTTCGAAAGGAATTTATGGAAGGTTTGCTGACATACTGTTTTTATTTGAATAGTGTGGAAAATGAATTTTTCAAAGCTTCAAGACATTCCGAGTATGACGACACATACCACATTGGTAATGCTCTCGAGAGAGCCAATCGTTGTCAATCTGGACCCGAGGTAAAATACTCCTAACCAAGTTCACTCAACTATTGACCCATTTTGTTGTCACGAGTGCGTGTGATTCATTAGATGAATCTTTTGTTTTTGTCGACAATGCACATGTATGTTTGTGGGTAAAGGATGCTTTCGTGTTATTAATTTGCCCTCGAAAAGTTCCAATTATCTTAAATTCCAGGACCATGCAAAAATCAAACACATTGATGAGCCCCTAAAAACTCTTGCAAAGGTTTGCAACAAACAATGTTCCTTCTCGGCACTGCCAAGATGTGGTTTTGCAATGGAATACGATTGGTGTTTGTTTTGTAGTGTAGTTAGAATGGAAACAAATCACTGTTCAACTCCACCATCTTCTAAACATTTCTCAAGTGTTGCAAACATCCGCACAACCACAATACGTACTTACTCTCGTGAGTTATGTGGGAACGATTCCTCAATACGGTATACGATTGTCCACCTCAATCAAGTTTGTCTACGACAGACTGTGTTTCAATCAAACTTTGTTTATTTTCCACAAACTCACCGAGTTTTCCACAAAATACTTTTGTTTGTGAATTGCGGGGGTCCTCATGAAATCCTTCAATGTAACTAAAACGAATGAAGACTATTATCAGGAGCAAAATTCTTGCTATGATTCAAATTCTTTTGGTTTTGACCAAGTTCAACCCCCGCAATATACCGTCAATTATCCAATCTTCGATTCCCAAAATGAGCTTCTCAATTCTCAAAATAAGCTTATGGAAAAAATGGCAACCTTACGTGAAATGGTTGATCAAGCCATACAAAAGAAGGAAGAAGAAAAGCGAATCGCGGAAGAACAAGCGGCTAGAGATCGATCTTGGAAGATTCCCATTTGCTACGATGATGACGAAGACAATATCATTACAATCACACCCGTTTTACCAATCGAGGAACCCGATAACTCTCTAAGTATGGGGGACGAGCATCTTGACACTATTCCGGAAACGGAATCAGACGAATTCATAAAGTCTAGTGTTGAGGACCTTGTCCCAATCCCAAGTGAGCCCGAGGGTATTCCCGACAGTATGTGTGATGTGCCTCTTTGTAACAATCCTACCTCTCTTGAAGCTTTCAAAGAACACTCTGAGATTGTTGTCAATTCCTACGATGATAATTCTTCAAGTGATGACGATTCTCCCTACGATGAGAATATCGATTATGTCGATGCATCATCTCCCGATGTTGAGATCGTCAGCTTAGAGGTGGTGGAGATTGTTGATCCGGAAGTTGGAAGGATTGATGATGACATTCTTTTAACAATCAAAGACGATATCCTTCGTGAAAAATTGTTGAATGTCAATCTTCTTATTGCTAAGATCGATTCATTAAGAGATAATCCTACTCCATCTTCCGAAGTTGTGATCAAGTCTACCTCCACATTTCCTAATCTTTTCTTGGAGGAGACTAACACCTTTGATAATTCTATTCCCGAATCTGAAACTTTCCGCTTTAATCTAGAAGAGATTAGTAGTGGCAGTCCCACTACTCATTCTGAGTTATCTCTTCCTGATTATAAAGCTTTCTACATTGATAACGATCATTTTAAAGAGAGGAATAGTGGCAGTACCACTACTCATGTTGATTTTTTCCTCAATATGATCGTTATCTTTGATCTTTCGAATGATCAGTTTCCTCCTGCCGATAGGAGTGACTTTAATCATGAGGAGTTCGCCGATGAACTCACTCACATCATGCCTCTCCCGGAACTTGAATGTTTCAAATTTAAGATTGAGCCCGATCCGGGAGATTTGACTTCTATTGACCTCGGGATTCGTAAGAATGTGTCTACAACTAATGTGAATGTACCATTAGAGGATGACCAATCTTCTCTCTTCGCTTATGAAAACTCTTTGATCTATAAAGAGAAAACCAAGAGGATACACGATGCTAAGATCAAAAACCGCGTTTTCAACGTTGGTGATCGTGTTCTCCTTTTCAACTCTAGACTGAAGATTTTCTCGGGCAAATTGAAATCCCGTTGGTCCGGACCATTCACCATTGTCCAAGTTTTTCCTTATGGCACTGTCGAGTTATCTCAGAACTCCGGGCCCAACTTTAAAGTGAATGGTCATCGTATAAAACACTACTTTGGGTCAAGCGTCGGGACCCTAAACAAGCGCTTCGTGGGAGGCACCCCATGCTTATCCAGTCTATCTTCTTTCTTTATGCTAATAAGTGTTTTTGTGTGTAAGAGGCTTTCATTTTCCATTACCCGTGTTTTGTCCATGTTTTGTGTGCTTTGTATTGTATGTCCAGGATTTCCCGGATTGTGAAGACTCTCGTGCTTGCAATATCCACATAAGTTTCACATCCTCAGCTTCAGTTTGGAAATCCAGTATCCAAATCTAATCGACTAACGTTTTATCTTTTGGCACACTTCATAAACGGCCTTAGATTTACGTAGGAACCCCTTTGAAACATCGAGGACGATGTTTAGTTCTAGTATGGGGGGGATCTTCGATTTGATTTTTGCCTGCAGTCGTTGTTATCACGCAATCCCGTTTTTACCACCAAATTTTTGCAAAAATACCAAAAAAATGAAAAAATTTAAAAATTTTCAAAAATAAAATAAGTGTTTTGTCACAGTTTTGACTTTCCCAATGGGTAGAATGAGAATAATTTTTGACTCGATCGGGCGTGTTGAGCCCTAGCTAGTTCCTAAACTTACCGCTTGTAGGCTAAGCTTTCACAAATTCGATTTCATCGAATTTTAATAATGTGAAGAACAAGAAGTGATAGAGTTAAATATAAGTTTATGTGCCGAGCAAGATTCTTCTAAACTATATGAGTAACTGTGGCTTTTTCTCCATTAGCTTCCAATCCACCAATCATACGTTTATGTGGTACCCAATTCAGTTCAACTAATCCAATCAATGTTTTTAGAAAAAGCTTCAAATTTGTACCTTGATTCTTAAAACGAGATTTTCTGTTCTCAATAAACCGAAGTTAAAATACCAAAGTAAAGCATGAATGTAGTATAATGCAAAATGCATGAAAATTGAAATTTTTGTCATGAAGCATACATTTGATTAATGAGCAAGTAAAAGATGTGTCTTGGATATCCACACCGCTAACCACGAGGTGGGGGTTCAAACTAAGACATCTTTACTTCTAAGGATTTGTGTGTTTGTGATATCTCACCAGGTAAGCTAGGTCTAGGTGAGGGTTCAAACTAAGACACAAATCCTTAGCCATATTAGGAAGAAGGTGTTGTTGTGATTTCCCACTACGCTAGCAACGGGGTGGGTTTTCAAACTAAGAACATCGGTCGTTGGTTGTGATATCCTACTAGGGAGCGAGGCCTAGGTAGGTGTTCAAACTAAACAACGCATTCCTAGCTTTAAGAACTTATGATGAAGATGTTGCAAAAAGTTCTACAGTTAAAATCTCGTTCTTTAAAATCAAGTTACAAGGTCTTAATAAGTTGTTGCTTTGAGTCATGATTCATCTTGAATCACGACTATGAAAATAAGTTGATCTATGGTTGAGTTGAAATGAGTACACACATTTAAACCATATATTCATGTTGGGAGTTAAAAGTTCACAAGTCATAAGTATGAGTGCTTAGCATTTAGACTTATATTGACAAATGATCTTGTTTAATTGCTTGGTTTGGAACTAGTGAAAAATCGGGGACGATGAATTTATCCGACAGGACATCCATAGATTATTCTATGGTCGTTTCTCATTCTATGATCCCAGTGTAAATAAAGGAAGTCAAACAGGAAGTCAAGAAAAGAAAAATCCAAAAATATTAGGGATAGTTAGTGTACAAATAAAAAATGGTGAAAACGGGACTTGTCGAAGCTTTTGATTCTTTAGTTTCCCTTGACAAACACTTTGCTACTTTTCAAAGTTATTAGTCGAGGGAGATTGAGAAACACCCCCAAAATGGGTCGCAGCGGAAATATGGGTTGGGGAATGTTACTTCATAGATCAATAGCACAAGATATGA
>BQNB010039593.1:14701-32201 GCA_026074375.1 Tanacetum coccineum
CAGTTTTTGTCTGTTTTTGGTCATTTAAGCTCGTTTTTAGAGGTAAAAGATATGTGTAATTAAGCACTTATCAATAATCACAGGTTATTTAGCAAAAAGAATGGGCTTGATCCTCGTGACATGGTGTCCCGCACGGAGTTTATTCGTCTTTTAAATGAATCTCGTACCGTTGATCCCTTTGAATTTACTCAGAATTTTATCAAGAAACAGACGGAAGAGGCTCGTAAAAACAACACCAGCAACAAGAGAAAGAGCCATGACTACAAGGGTAAAGGGAAGGAGATTAAAGAGCTTGATAATGATGCTGATCGTTTTCCAATTCGTAAGGGATATCATGAGCTTGATTTAAATAATCCTGAGGTTAATGCTCGTATTGAAGAGAAGAAAAGAAGGGTTTTTGCCTACCGCGATAAACTGGAAAAGGAGAAGGCAAAGGAGAAAGAGAAGGCAGTGGAGGAGGAGAAGGAGGAGGAGAATGAGAAGGAGAAGAGGAGGAGGAGGAGGAGTAGAGAAGAGTGTTAGTAATTGCTGATCTATTATCTATTAGATAGCTAAGTTATAGCAAAGATATATATTATTGATTGTGTTTTTGTGATTACATAATGAAGATTGGCTATGTATTTATACTAAATACATAGCTTAATAAGTAAGCAATGCAAACCCTAAAACATAATGGACCCAAACCCACAATTAGGTTTGGGCCGAATAAGTCAACCGTCAACGGTCAACAGTCAATGGTCAACAGTCAACGGTCTTGTACGGTCAAACTAAACATAACTGAGACTTAGCTTTTTACTACCCCGCAGCTTTGATCACTGGCAGACTTTGCGTAGGACAAACGGGCTGATGTGGGGGTTTGCAAAACAAAAACCCCCCCCCCCCCACAGCTTATCCCATCTGGTCCAAAACCTACGCCTGCCCCCCCCCCCCCCCCCACCCCCCACCCCGCCCCCCCCCGCCCCCCCAAAACTCCCAACCATACCGACAAATGCCACCACCCCCCCCCCCCCCCCCCCCCCCCCAACCAAAGACATTTAACGGATAGAGACAAACATAACTTTGACCCGGATAATATATCGTTTGGACTAAGGTATAAATGGGTATTGGGCCTTTGATATGGGATTGGGGCCGTTTATATAAAAAATGGTTTATGGGCTTTATTTTAATCATGGGCTTTTTAGGATTATCATATTAGGCTTGTGGGCTGACCCGACCCATAAAGTGGGCCCGGGTTGGTCCGTAGAAGATGGGTACGCCTTTGGTTTCTGTTTTCTCGTGCTCTTTCCATTCCCGTGTTTGGTTCTAACACCCCCAAATTTCACGCAGCGGAATATACAACATTGGGTGTTAATTCATAGTACAATTGCACACGGATATAGAAAACGACTCGAAAAGAGGCGTTTAAAACATTGTTTCATTTAAAGAAATTTTAGAGTAATTGAACATACGTCCCACAAGAGATCGTTACCAAATTTCATAAATCATGAGTTTTTCCAAAACAAGGATAATTAGTTTTATAAATCGGAACAAAAAGAACAAGTCCTGTAAACTTTTTACGCGCAGATCCTTCGTACACAGCACCTCCATCACCCTTGGTTACCTGAGTTATTAGAATTCACATTGCTTACATTAATAGTTCACAAAAACGTGCTTAGTGTTGCTAATGTATTCACGATTCCATATATAGTTTACTTGTCAATGATGTATAGTAAGATGAGAGGTTAGTCCACGTGTTAGTATTGTTGTGTCAGTCGATCGCAGTGAGACTTAGTAGTACTGACAAGATCTCCATTAATCGTAGGTTATATTTGCGCATTAAGCTGTCTCTGAGCAACGAAGGGCACTCTGAACTAGTGTAGCAGCATTTATCTTGCTAAGTCAAATAATGTGTTGGCTCTCGCATCTATAAACTAGTGTATTATTGCCTTTACCTAACTTCTAAATACACAATTGTCCGTTGAGTGGTGTGCTTCGAAAGGATTCGTTCATACCCTCCGGAGCAGGAGCTTCCGTGTTGCTCGTCTCAAGCTGCTAATATGGATCTATGTTGACGGTGGGGGGTGGTACTAGGCGGTCACCCATTATAATGCAAGTTAATAAGTGTTGTTGTCATTTGTATTTTGCGGGTGCTTATATCGTCCTCTAGCCTACGTTACTGCAAATGATTAGAATCTGCGTATTCGGGCTGTTGCCCAGCATTCATTAAAGTGTTCTTGTGGCTTTCCGCATGTTTATAAACGAATGCAATTGTATCTCCCGCTCGCGGTGGGGTTTATAAAATACAGGTTTAAAAGTTGAAAGAGGGCTTATGAATCGCCGTAAAAGGAACAATTAAAATCAGAAGTATTTACAGGCTCTCGTGTGTTAACAAATTTGCCGATGAGACAAGCGCCAAGGAACTGTTTTATGCTTGTCGCTAAAAAGCACATACATCACTTGCGATAGACATAACGCAGTTGGTGTGAAAACACGCTTGAGTAAGAGAGCAAAAAGTTTGATTTGAGATGCGTCAGATGAGTCTAGAAATAAAAATGATGAGAAGATGTGGATCGTCAATGACGTTATCGAGATAATGAAAGTGGTTTGTATGTCAGAGTGTGTTTCGCTGTTGGAAATGTGTTTCCGAGATGGAGATGTGAGTTGAGGACATTGAGTAGCTTGCAGATGTTTCTACATAGGATGACTTCTCCGCCCAAGCTCTGTTTTAAATTCAAAAAATTGACTTGTGACCTGGTCTTATAAGCAAATGAACATCTACTAAGTTTCGGCTTCTAACTTTTATTTTATCATGGTGTACTATACTTTTTAAAATTTTTAGACTAGACGTAAAAACTCAGTTTCTGATTTTAACTTGACTTCATGGACTCATATCTCCTAGCTCATAAATGTTCTATATATGAGGATTTGACCCCTGGAAAGCTATTTGTGTCTAGTTTCCAGAAATGTAAGTCTCATAATTTAAAAAGTTTCGTAACTATGTGAAAAGACAATTTTACCCCTGGTTATCTAAAACAGAAAGTTTCAAAAAAAATTACCCTTTACTAAAATGGCCATAAATCCCAAACCATGATAGAAATGAAGGTGAGGTCAAAGGATATGGCTTCCTTATGATGTCTACCACTGACCCAATCTTTAAGATCTATTATTTTATGGCAAAAATTTGGAGTTTAACTCGTATTCTAATCATATGTCCAGATTTGACCTATTTTCTTGTTTTGGCCATAACTCACTCATCCCAAGGAGTTGGTTGAGCATCCAACTATCCTATGATGCTAAGACATGTATCTTTCCAGTCATGTAATTTAATCATAGGCTCCAGGCCAAATATTTTTAGATAATCACACGTTTTTGCTACTGTTCCAAAACAGTCCCTATTATTTACTCTAAATCCTATCCAAACATCAATCCTAACTCTAACCCATCACTTGCAATGCCATACCAATCCCTTAAACACAACTCATACATCATATAACATGCATTTCCAGAATCAAGCTTCCATTTTCATGGATTAAAATTAAAGAAAACAAGAAATAAAAAGATAGGGCTTACAAAAGAAAGATTAGGGCTAGAGAATCAAACACCAAACACTCTTCTCTTGTGTGGGCTGATTCGAACCAAAGATGCCCTCAATACCCAAGTTTATAATGCTTCTAACCTTCCTAAATATCACCAAGAATTGCCCCAATAAAACCCCAATCGAAACCCTTCAAGAATCACCAAGAAACAAGCCTTAACTTCTTCAAATCTTCAAGAAATTGCACCAAACTTGGCAAGCAACTTATGGATGGTGTTGTGATGCCTAAAAGGAGTAGAAAAATTTTGTATGATGGTGGTGGTGGTGAGGCTAAAATCGGCAGCAATGGGGACCAAAAGGAAGAAGATAAATTTTTATTTTTTTTGAGATTTGCATGTATGGGAAAAAGAAGAAGTATGATTGTGTTTTTATAGAAAAGAGAAAAAGTTATGAAGTGTTTGTGTGTGGTTTAGTACAAACCGGCCTAGGGCCTTGTTTTGTGAAAAAAATTTTTTTTTTTTTTAGTTTATAGAAGTTTAATTAAAGTATATTGTAAGTGTAAATTAAATAAAGGTAAGGTTTAAGGTAAAACGCGAGTTTTAAGCAAGAAATTTTCGTAAACGCGAAACACAACGGGAAATGAAAATGGTGTAAATTATAATCATCGAGGAATATTATGAGATTATTAAACCACTTGAGATGCGAAGACGGAATAGATTTCTAAATACGGCTTACGCAAAGCTAAAAACGAGAAAATCTTACTAAATCGGGTAAACGTAAAATTAATAACTCGCTTAAAAATGAAAATAGAAATAAAGCTCAGAGTAAATAGTGACCTTAAATACGGAATGTTACATCGGTTTTGTCCGTAATTACCTTGTTTTTGTCCTTTTTATTTAATATCTGTACCTGCAAGACACAAATCACAAAATACATATATACAATGTATTTTTATGTCATTTCCGTTTATTATTGGTCTTTTTAGCTCGTTTTTTTAGGTAAAAGGTATGTGTATTTAAGCACATACCAAGCGTTCCAATACTAGCAATCAAATATTGAAATCTACTTACATCAAAAGCTTTTGTAAGCAAATCTGCAATATTCTTGTCAGTATGAATTTTGATCATTTGAATCAACTTCTTGTCATTTGAATCTCTAATAAAATGATGTATGATCTCTATATGCTTTGTTTTTGAGTGAAAAACTGGATTTTTAACTATGCATATAGTACTCTCATTATCAATAAAGATCTTGGTTTGCATAAAGTTGTACCTATAATCAAGTAGTTGATTCTGGATCTAAAGCACTTATCCATATCAACTTGAAGCAGCTACATATTCAGCCTCTGTTATGGAATTAGCAACCACAGTCTGCTTCTTGCACTGCCATGAAATCAATCTACACCCAAGGAATTGACAACCTCCTGTTGTGGACTTTCTATCCAAGCTTGCTCCAGCATAATCACTATCAGTGTATGCTACCAAATCAAAAGGTAAATCTTTTGGATACCAAAGGCCCAATTTAGGTTGACCTTTTAAATATCTAAAAATTCTTTTCACAGCATGAAGATGTGACACTTTTGGATTGACTTGGTATCTTGCACAGGCACATACTGCAAACATAATATCAGGTCTTGAAGAAGTAAGATACATCAATGAACCAATCATTGATCTATATAAATGAACATCCACTTCTTCACCATCATCATCCTTGAGCAAAGGATTTTGGGTTTCCATAGGTGTGCTTGCTGTCTTAACATCAGTAAAACCAAATTTCTTCAAAATCTCAGTCACATACTTGTCTTGACTAATAAAAATTCCATCCTCCTTCTGCTTTACTTGCAGTCCTAAGAAGAATGTGAGTTCACCCATAGAACTCATCTGAAACTTCTTATGCATCATATTCTCAAACTCAGTGCATAATGACTTCTTTGTAGGGCCAAAAATGATATCATCTACATACACTTGAACTAATAAAATATCACCTTTGTCCCTTCTAATAAATAAAGTCTTGTCTATCTTTCCTCTCTGAAACTTATTTTCTAACAAATAAGTTGACAAGGTTTCATACCAAGCTCTGAGAGCTTGATGCAGTCCATAAAGTACCTTTTCTACTTTGTATACTCTGTCAGGGAAGTCTGGATCTTCAAATCCTGGTGGTTGACAAACATAGACTTTCTCTTCAATCTTACCATAAAGAAAAGCACTCTTGACATCCATCTGGTACACCACAAAGTCTTTAAATGAGGCATAGGCTAAAAATAGCCTAATTGCTTCAATTCTTGCAACAGGGGCAAAGACTTCATCATAGTTAATCCCTTCTTCTTGTGTGTACCCTTGAGCAACCAATCTTGCTTTATTTTTAATCACAATTCCTCTTTTATCCTTTTTATTCCTAAAGACCCATTTAGTGCCTATGGGCTTTTTGCCATTTGGTAAATCTACCAAGGTCCAAACCTTTTGTAATTTGAATTATAGAAGCTCATCCTGCATAGCTTATATCTAGCTTGGATCCTGCAATGCTTGAATTACCTTCTTAAGTTCTACCTATGGTAAGAAGCAGGCAAACAAGCAATTTTGAAAGTCTTTATGGTTTGTTCTTTGCTGAACTAAACTAAACAAACCATGTTCTTCCAAATTCTTTGTCATTCTTCTTGTTTGAGGCACTGAATTCAACTCTCTAATAATTTGTTCAACTGGATGATCTTTGTGTACTCTTGTAGTTGGAATAGGACTGACAGACATAAATGCATCCAAATTGTTCATGTCAGCCTCTGCACCAACATCTTCATCATCATCTGAATAGACAATATCTTCCAAAGCAGGCATATTTGGATCATCTAGAAGTTCAATGCTTGCTTTTCTACAAATAGCATTAACTTCATTTGTGCTAGCAGCATTAACATTGTTAGTGCTGTTAACACTAGCATCCTTTTCTTGATCATATCTTTCATCCACTTTACTTGGATCACCACTTTCTTTTCCTGGTTCTTTAGTAACCTTCTTTTCATCATCTCCTAAAGGTTTGAATCTAGCATCAGGATAACTCTTGAACTTTGAGAGAATAGTGGATCAGCAGTCCACAATGGTAGCAGAATGTAATCTTTGCAAGGTACTGTCTCCATTCTAGCTTTACCTACATCATCACATGCTTTTGTACCTGCATTACCATTAGACTGATTTCCTGCAACAACTGGCTTATAATTCATTGACTTTGTTAGTGCATCAATATCAAAAAGCCAATTTGGTCCACTTCCTGCAATATTAGGTGTATTCTCACTAAACTGGACATGCAGGTTCTCTTCAACTATCCTAGTTCTACTGTTGAATACTCTAAACGCTTTACTATTGATTGAGTACCCAACAAAGAATCCTTCATCAGCCTTACCATCAAACTTGCCTAAGTGATCTATGGTATTGAGAATTGTAACAGGATACCCAAATGGTCTCATAAAGCCTAAAGCTGGTTTTCTACCAAGAAAAAGTTCATAAGGGGTCTTGTTATAAGGCTTAGTTACTAATACCCTATTTTGCACATAGCAAGCAGTATTAACTGCTTCAGCCTAAAAAGTAGTAGGTAGCTTAGAATCAGCTAGCATTGTCCTAGCAGCCTCAATTAGTGTTCTATTTTTCCTCTCAGCTACTTCATTTTGTTGAGGAGTTCTAGCTACACTAAATTCTCTCTTAATACCTTTTCTCTCACAAAACTGATTCATCTCCTTATTCTTGAACTCAGTTCCATTGTCACACCTAATTACCTTAACCCTTTGATCTATTAGATTTTCTACTCTAGTTATAAAGGACTTAAGTATGCCACTAGTCTCATCTTTAGTAGCTAGAAAGAAAACCCAACTAAACCTACTGTAATCATCTGTGACAACTAGGCAATACATCTTTTTCATTAAGCTTTTTACAAATGTTGGACCAAACAAATCCATGTGCAACATATGCAAAGGTTGGATGATTAAACTTATTTTTTTGGACTTACAAGAAGCTCTATGTTGCTTTCCCTTTTGACAAGCAACACATGTTTGATTATTTTCAAAAGGTTTTGAAGGTAAACCTCTTACAAGATTTCCCTTAACTAGTTTATTCATAGTTTTGAAATTTATGTGTCCAAGCATCCTATGCCAAAGTTCAAATTCATTAGATGTGGATTTTGCAAAGAGACAAGTTAGACCTCCTTTAGGAATAATATTCTTTAAATAAACACTATACATATTGTTCTTTCTAGGAACTTTAAGTAAAACATGACTTTCATCAGTTAACTTAAAGTTTGGAGATGAAACAATACATTCAGTGTTATTAAAAAGAACACTATTCTTTTTATCACACATATGTGAGACACTAAAGAGATTAAACTTTAACTCTCTCACAAAATACACATTTTCAAAATCTAGATTACCAGTTTTAATGGTACCTTTTCTTGTGATTTTCCCTCCTTTGGGGTTTCCTCCAAAGGCAACATATCCTCCATCAATCTCTTCATAGTCTGTAAGATAGAACATGTTCCATGCCATGTGCCTTGAGCATCCACTATCAATCACTCCTTTATCCTGTAAATCCATTTGTGGATTGCCCTGCACATTGGATAAGAAAATTAGTTTCTTTTGGGGACTCAAGCCATTACTGACTTGGATCTGCCTTGTGCATCAATATAATCAAACCTTTTTAGGATGGTTGATGCACTGTTGTGTTTAGAAACATGGTCTAAAACTTTAGTCTTTAGTTTCCAAACCCAACAAGCTGAGGCCTTAACAGCATTAACATTATTTCCCTTAACAACATTAACTACTGCTTTTGGCCTAGCAGCATTAACTACTGCTTTTGGCCTAACAGTATTAAATTTTTTATCCTTAACAGTATTAACCCTCTGATTAAAATTATTGTTTTAAAATGTTGTATTCTTGTGAATGGGCCACTTAACTATTGAATTTGCTAATTTGGAAAGATTTGTCATTGGTCTAGCATTATTCATTGTTATTTTTTGGGTAAGTAGTATTAACTTGCCTGGCAGTATTAAGTGATACTATGTTAGACTTCATTAGTACTGCTCTTGGAACCATGTTCTTTTTAGGGCAGGGGTGAGTATTTTTGGCAAAATTCTGATGATTCACCCTTTTAGCATTGTTCCAAACAGGTTTTATCACCCTTTGATAATTACAATCTACCTGCAAGTGATCAAAACTTCCACATACATAACAAGCTTTGTTAAACATCTCAAAATTACTTTCTAGTCTCTGAGATATCATATTATTCTAGTTTCTTTGATTGCCTCTAGGAATGTGAGTGTTTTGTCTATTGTGCTCAACTTGTTTAGCAGTTTTCCTATTAGTTTTGTTTGTTTGTTTAGTTTTGACAAAGTCTATCTTAACAAAACTAGGCTTAGCTATTTTCTTTTCAATCTTAGTTGGAGACATATTTTCTTCCTCACTATCTGACACCCAATCCTCAATAATTGGAGCACCATTATTCTTCCTAACTGCTTTAGGCTTTGCTTCACTAGCCTTAGCTTCACATTTCTTAACTATAGGCTCAATAACTATAGGCTCACTTGTAAACTCTTCTAAACCAGAGAATGATAGATCAGGTTTTGGACGCATAAAGTTTCCTGTATAGGGAGGTGGAACAACATTATACCCTAAACCTGTTTTGCACTTATCAACTATCTGACAGTCTATTAATTTACTTAAGTTTTTAGATAAATTCTCAAAATTTTCTACTGTTAGCTGAATTTCATCTTTTTTGTTTTTGAGCCAGTTCCAACTTCCTCTTAAGATCTATAATGGCTACTTCTCTTAAATGAATCTCACATTTTAAGACCTTGATATCTTCTACATAAACAGACTCGTTTTTTTATAAACTATAAGTCTTGCTTCTACAGGACTCTAACTCCGTTTTATAAGCATAGCATTTACTTAGATGACCTTAACGTCTTTTACACAGTTGTTCATTTTGTTCTTTAGTATTTTAACATTTTCAAAAACAAGATGTATGAACAGTTTGATTTAGTAGATACCTCAAAGTTAGAAAGCTTCGTAGTAGAATAAGGCCATGATTGCAAAGATAGTTGGACCTTTCTTCGCTTTGATCACTCCAATCATAACCAAAACCATCATAAGATACCAAAGCATTAGAAGTAGTTGTCTCCACTGGCACAACCCTTCTTGTGTTCTCCCTTTTCCTGTTTTCTTAGTTCCTTGGGGCCCTGCACTCCCTTGCAAAGTGTCCCCTTTTATGGCAATTATAACACTCCACCTTGGACTTATCAAACCTAATGGTCTCATTACCAATAACAGTAAGCTTTCTTCTAGTGTTCTTCAAGAATCTCCTTGCCCTCATTGTTAGCATAGCCATCTGCCACCTTAAGTCCAACTCTTATAAATCATCAAGATGAATTTGTTGCAAGTCCTTATTGTCAAGTTGTGTACTGTTTGGTTGACTTGCAAAGAAAGCACAAATAACAACATCACTCAAGTTGTCAATTGTTGTTAAGTTAACAGCAGTAGCTTGAGTGCTAGCAGTTGTAGCACCATAAGCAGTATTAACTGCTCCATTTGTACCGTTGGTGCTGTTTGAGGACACAAAGGCTACGTTTTGTGTGTTTGTTCTTGAGCTTGATGTCCCTTTGACCTATGGTTCATAGATCTTTAGGTTGTTCTAAAGATCATCCATGCTTAATGTATCTATCTCAGGTTGTTCCTTCATACAATGGTATGTGTGTTCCATTCTGGTGACAGACTTCTTAAGAAATTTTTATTCACATCTTCTTATGAGATACTTTCACCATGAATCTCCAACTGACTGATAAGATTTTGAAGCCTATCAAAGGTTTGATCTAACACCTCTGAGCTAGATGCAGTAAAATTTTCATAATGTTGCTTTTGAAGATTCCTCTGAGTCTTTTTAGTAGCAGCATTCCCTCCAAACCTCTTCTTAATAGCCTATAGCAATGACTTGGCATCTTTGATGGAGTTAAACTTCAATTGATGTTCATTAGGGATGCCCATCAATAAAGTGCTTCTTGCCTTCAACTCTAACCTCCTTTGTACCCTTTCTTCAGCAGTTGTAGGAGCAATTGTTGTCTCAACACCTTCAACAACTTTTGTTATTAGAGGTGCATTACCATTCTCTATGACTTCCCATAGAGAATAATCAATCATCTGGATGTACTGTTCCATCCTCATTCTCCAAAGCTCATACTCACCTGGTTTAAGCATAGGCACTTTTGATGCAGCCACCATATGTGTTGTGTCTTGATCCATCTCTTTGTAACAAACAGACCTTGTGTGTAAAAGCAGTTTCTTATTAGCAAAGTTTCTCAAAGAAACAAGCTCTGATACCACTTGTTGATCCCACTTGAATATATCTTAAATTCCTTAGCTTGTGTAAGATTTAGTTATGAAAGATAAATCCTACACAACTATGGTAGAAACTTTGTAAAATATATCAAAGATTATGTGGAATCTAAACTTTGATCAATAAGAAAAATATGCAATAGAACTGTAATTCTAATGAACACACAGATTAACAAACAAAGCTTCAATATATTAATACAAATACTCTAACTAGTATTAGGGTTACAAACCTTGAAGTTATGAAAAATCTAAAGAAGATTATGATTATGATGTGAATTCTGTCGAATGTATATCTAACTCTATGCCCTAGGAACTCCTTTTATACACCAAGGAGTCCTTAATGGCTTACAATATTTTCCTAAGTAATCATAATCTTTTCCTTAAACAACTCATACATATCTCATAAGCAGTATTAACTAAGTCAAACAGTACTAACTTATAACTAGCAGCATTAACATTCCAGCAGTCTTAACTTTGTACTAGCAGCATTAACTTTTACACTAGCAGTATTAACCACTTAGAATAGCTTCCTTGAACTTCACCAGCAGTATTAATTCCTCTAAGCATCATTAACTTTAAATTGACCAGCATTAACTTCTAACATCTTAAGAAGACTTTTAATCCCAACAATGACATTCCTATAATGTGCGACAATAAAGGAGCAATAGATTTAAGCAAAAACCCTGTTCAACACTCACGTACTAAACACATAGAAATTTGTCACCATTTCCTTTGCGACAATGTTCAAAAGGGAAATATCACCATCGAAAAGGTTCCATTGGAAGACAACATCGCTGACATTCTAACTAAACCTCTTAAATGAGAATCGTTCAATTACTTGCGTCTAGGTCTAGGATTGATGGAACAAAACGACTAGAATATTTAATGTCCGTTAAAGTAATCATATTACCAAAACTAAAATTATCTCATCTCACTTAATAATCAGTTAAATTAACCAAAATTATAAGTAAAGTGTAAATAGTTTCAATTATTCCTCTCTCGATCTCGTGTCTAGGATTCTATTTTGTACAAAATCAAAAATTAGGAATTTTCCCTTTATACAATCAACTATTGTGCTTCCCATAGTCATAGGAACACATTTGTGAACACTCGATTTTCATACATCTTTGATGTCCATGTTTGATGATTATAAATACATATTTACATATATAATATGAATCCTAGTTTGTTTTTTGAAAAACTTCTCACGACTAGGAACTCATGAAAATTATTTTCATATATATTAGTACAAAATGTATGACTGGGTATTGATTGGGCTTAGACTGCTTGTTGGACTGGACCTTCAAGCTTTCTTGGGATTAGATCTTGTACTAAACAAAGTAATTAAGATGATTTCTTGCATAAGTGAAAGTAAACTGTTAGGTTTACCGTAGGGACAGTCTGGCGTGAAAGTAAGAAAGCATGTTGTCAGAAGTATGTGTGTGTATTGGGAGAAGTGAGAAAATCATACCATTTGGAGTGTCAGAGGATTCCTTTTTTATTTGAGTCTAGTACTAGGGTTTCCTAGTATTTCGCCTACAATCGTAGTGGCCAGAGTGGGGCCTTTGTCGGGCAAGGGTCCGCGGTTATCGTGATTGCAGACGCGGATTACCTTCCGTGAACATCAGTTGATCCGTATGTGGCCTGCGGAAGTGGCTTGTGATCGATCCGCGTCCATCTTGTTGCGTCCGGACCGTGGCCAGTGTGATCCTGGGCTTAGTTCCGGCCCGTTATGCTTGTTATTTGTTCAGTTGGTTCGGAGCCCAATTATGATGGTATGGCCCAGGCCCAAAAGCCCGTCATACCCGTTATACGTCAACAAGTCCCCCCAGTCTAGTATTTTTACTACGTGTGGCGTTGTGCTGCGTGCGGTGAATATTAATAGACTTTGTTCTTTTAGTACCGTACGTCATCATTCTTCCGCGATTGTTAGCTTCTCCCCGACTTTTCCTTAGCTAATTAGGTAGGGTTTGGGTAACGTGTATTCACCCTGACCTTTCGTATTCTGACTGACAAGACTTGATGGCAGTTAGTTTATGTCATCATGTTTTCTTTACTTTCAATCCTATCCCTTTATTTACTTAGTGGGAGACACGTGTGCGCATCTTACAAAGGTTTGAATTAAATATACCAAGGGTATAAATACCCCCTTGTTTTTCACTGTTCTCTTTTTCTTCTTTTCCACCATAATCGCCATTGTTAAGAAATTTTTGAGCTTTCTATTCATTTTCCCCCACCAGTAACAGCTTGAAGATTCGTTAGTTTACCATGTTAGGCTTTAACTCTTCTTTTCGACAATGGGTTCTATTGATGATATTAAATCCACCTTAACCCAATCTGCTTTAGATGCTCTTTGTGAAAAGTTTCATATTCCTGACATTGTTCACCCTGAATTACCTAGTCGTAATAATAGGATCCGTAATAGTTCCACCAGAAAAATCAGTGTAT
Organism: Tanacetum coccineum; assembly: GCA_026074375.1. Taxonomy (NCBI): domain Eukaryota; kingdom Viridiplantae; phylum Streptophyta; class Magnoliopsida; order Asterales; family Asteraceae; genus Tanacetum; species Tanacetum coccineum. The sequence continues at coordinate 28,021 of BQNB010039593.1, forward strand.
ATACTAGATTTTTTGATTTTGCTAATTACTGGATTCCACTTTCTCAGTTTCTTGTAGATGTACTTGAGTATTTTCAAATCAATCTGTCACAGTTGTCTGTTATTGCGGCCACTAAGGTCTCTTATTTCGAGATCCTAAGTCACGTTCACGATTTTTGATAGAACCTAAACACGTGATAGGTTCTTTGATCGTTTATAGCTCGAGGTTGTTTAGACCTCATCTAGGATGAATAACAATGATAATAACATGCAACGAAATAAGAACAAATCAAAGTTATTTTAACAAGGTTTTTCATCATTATCTTTGTTGATACAATGACTACTACAAGCCCCAATTCTACCTTGATCAATGGTAGAACGTGTTATTTTAACTAAAACAAGGAATCAAAGATCCTTAAGGCTAAACCAACCAAACCCTAGGCGTCTATAATAAAACTCACGCCTAGAACACACACATACTTTCCTGGTGTTTACATCTTGACACACATAAAACTATACGACAGTTTGTGATATCCTCTTTATCATACTTAGAGATATTAGGTGTACAAAGGATATAGTTTAAGAAAACAACTAAATCTTCCTAACTTTTATTAATTTTCTTCTTGGAAATCTTCTGAATTCTTCCATCATTTGAAGACTTTCCTCCTTTGTCTTTAAAAGTCCTTCATCTTTATATGTTTTGTATTATCAACTCAAATATAATTCCAAACAATCTTTCCTAGTGAAATGACAAAACCTAAAATAAGCATGACACTTCTTCCAATGTAGATAATATATATGTAAGAACTAGAACTATACACCAAGGTCTACAAGTTGCAAATAATCTTTGTAATGCCTTCTTCCCCTTTTTTGTCAAATCAAATAGGGGATCTAAGTCGATGCAACTTTGATTTCGAACAACACACATAAACACTATCATACTTCTATCTTAGCCTTCCATAACTCAAATTACCCTTCTGACGCAACCTTAAGAATAAATGAACTTGAGTGTAGAACTTAAGACTAAGTAGTAGTAATATTGACTCTAATAGTAGTAAAAACCTTACCTCAGTAGCATATAAATGGGTTAAAAAACATGTAAATGGTTAAACATTTTAACAATAAGCTTCCCCTGAAACCCATATGTTAACCATTTCGTGAATCTTCAATTCTGTAGGCTCTATGTAATGATTACTGATGAAGAAAACTAAGTATAACGAACTTGATGTAGAAGTAGAATAACCCAAACTTGTGTCTTATGTCTTGTACTATCCACGTGACGTCAAACTTATAAATAAATCAATGAAATATAAGTATATCGCAACCACTTGACAAAATCCTCATCTTCTATGAGACACATAACTAAAGTGATAGCACATGTGAGCATTGAGCACCATAAGAAAAATCACACACCTTTGCTAGATTTGTCAAGTCTTCGTCACATCGTTTCTAAGCACGAACAAGTTATCTTCAAAGTGTAACACCCACTTTAAGATATGATAAGAACACGCATCTGAAAAATTCCACTTCAACTTCAAATAAGTGATAAATAATCCTCTTCGTAACCAATTAAACCAATAAATCCAAAAACAAGCCTTTTAAACGTTTAAGAACATTTAAAATCATAACCTTTTGTGTGTGTTATCCGAGATTCGATACAACAAGCAGCAGTAACATCTTTGAGCAGTACTAAGTGGATAAGCTGGCAGTACAAACTGACAGCATTAACATGTAATCAATCCAAGCAGCATAATCTGTTTAAACTAAGCAGCACTAAGTTGCTTGGCAGCACAAACTCTTAAAGATACAAAGCAGTACTAACTTTCTATACGAGCAGTACTAAATTTTATCACCAGCAGTACTAAGTCATCATGAGCAATATTAACCAGGCAGTAGTAAGTTACCTTATAACAGTATTAACATAAACATGGCAGTAGTAACTTACTTCCTTGAACAGTACTTGTAAACAAGTAACAGTACCACGATTGCATCTTTTCCTTTGTATCATACATGTCACCAATAGTAGTAACAATGCAATCCTAAGTAGTAGTAAGTGGTATAGGCAGCAGCATTAACAAGGATCAATAAATCAATCTTGGAAGCACTAAGGTTACGTGAGTAGTATTAACAAACATACATGCATTCATAACTACCACAAGCTGCAGCACTTAACTAGCTTCCAACACGAACATCTTTTGCAAGCAGATAATCATGACGACCAATCACTAGCATGTCTTTGAAGCCTAAACAGTAGTAATGACTTACTACTTTTCTTTCATTCGTGACAGCAACACTCAGCAATATTAATACACGTCCATGATAGCAGCATAAAGCGACACAAAGCAGTACAAATACCTTCACGCCCAACAAACACCTTTGTTAAGGATACTTCTTTTAAGTATCTAGACGACACTTTTTAATGTCACAAAATTGTCGCTAATTCGTCACTAAACTGTGTTCTCCTTCCTCCCATACCATTTAGAAACACTTTTTCTGTCACTGAACTGTTGCTAATCTGTTACTATTCGAGTAGTATTAACACTATATGGAGCAGTATTAACTTTCAAGATTAGTAGTATAAACACAATAACTTTGAACAACTTCAGCCATCGACCTTCGAGCAAAACCCTGTTGTCCACATGTTGTACCTACTGCTCCTTATATCTTCTTAAAGTGACTCCATAATCAACATCTGTTGTATAAAATCAAAATAATAAACCTGCTACTTTTTAAGAACCTATGTCTTCTAAACCTTGTTGATACATGCTGCTTTAGACTACTTCCAAACCAGCAATTTTCTTGTCAACCAGATTCTTGCAACACAAATCAGTAATAACTATAGACAAACCCCTAACTGAAGGTTTAATCTTGTCGTTAATTATCAAATCATTATCCCAGCAAAAGATATATTTGTGAAGACTTCAATATGATTTCCAATCAACACAAACGAAATCTTTAAGACAGATTTGTATTGTTAAACAAGCAGCATATCAAAAACGTACAGCAACATAACACACAGCATCTTCTGACCCTTTTGTACGTCATTACTTATATGAAACCCTTCAACAACCTCATCGTGTTCTTTTAACCATAACCTTTCTGTTTTAATTGAATTAGGGTTTGCAAAACCCTAATTACATCGAATCTGCTCAAAAATCAAAAACAAAAATTTGTACCTTCGTCTCTTCATGAACACGACACCAAAAACCTTATAGATCCTAGATATTACGAACCACATGGCTCTGATACCACCTGATAGAACCTAAACACGTGATAGGTTCTTTGATCGTTTATAGGTCGAGGTTGTTTAGACCTCATCTAGGATGAATAACAATGATAATAACATGCAGCAGAATAAGCACAAATCAAAGTTATTCTAACAAGGTTTTTCATCATTATCTTTGTTGATATAATGACTACTACAAGCCCCAATTCTACCTTGATCAATGGTAAAACGTGTTATCTAAACTATAACAAGGAATCAAAGATCCTTAAGGCTAAACCAACCAAACCCTGGGCGTCTATAATAAAACTCACGCCTAGAACACACACACACATACTTTCCTGGTGTTTAAATCTTGACACATAGAAAACTATACGACCTATATCTTTTTATAAACTAGAGATATTAGGTTTACAAAGGATAAGTATTAAGAAACAACTAAATTTTCCTAACTTTTATAATTATCTTCTTGGAAATCTTCTATAATCTTCCATCATTTGAATAATTCCTCCTTTGTCTTTAAAGTCCTTCATCTTTCATATGTTTTGTCTTATCAACTCAAATATAATTCCCAACAGTTTTGTTTCGACCATAGGGAATTTTCGTAGGTTTTATATTAATTCTAAAAATAAAGGTTGCATGTCCTTTAGCAAGCGCTCCGAGACCGCTTCGGTTTGTTATACTAAACCACTAGATTCACTAAAACACTGGAACAACAGCTTTTGCTTTTCCACTTTCTGTTTCGTGGCATAATAATAAAACATTAGAATAGGAAAAAAACACTTGATGACAAACAAAACTAAAAAATGATTATGTCGGATTTTGATTAAAAAGTTTTATAAGAGCCTGACCTGTATAAGAACATGCACAAAAATACACTGCAATCGCCAAACACCCAACCCTATTTGGGAACTCCATCGGCTACCTTAAAGGAAATCTTATACTTTGCAGGATCAATATTTTTCTTTTCAAACACACCC
>BQNB010039593.1:37201-47964 GCA_026074375.1 Tanacetum coccineum
TAAAATGTCTAATAAACTTGTTAAGGAAAATCTTGTGAGAGGTTTACCTTCAAAACGTTTTGAAAATGGACAACTTGTGTTGCTTGTCTTAAGGGAAAGCAACACAAAAGCCTCTTGTAAGTCCAAGATACAGAACTCTATTCTCAAGCCTTTATTCATGTTGCATATGGACTTGTTTGCTCTAACTTTTGTGAGCAGCTTAATGCATAAGAAATATTGTCTAGTTGTCACTGATGATTATAGCAGATTTACTTGGGTTTTCTTTTTAGCATCTAAGGATGAGACTAGTGGCATTCTTAAGAGATTTTTTAATTAAAATACAAAAGTCTATGTTTGGATTAAGAAGTAAAGTATAAATCATATGTGGACAATGGAACATAGTCAAAAATAGAGTTCGGTAGTGATTTTGTGAAAAGAAGGCATTTAAGAGGAATTAGTATAGCTGAATCCTTAGCAAAATGGTGTTGCTGAAAGGAGAAATAGGACACTAATTGAGGCTGCTTTAGTACCATATTTGTTGACTCTAAGTTTACCTACTTTACATTTTGGCTTGTGAAGCAGTTAATACTGCTACTATATGCCGAGAATAGGGTATTAGTAGTTTAAGCCTCACAACAAGACCCTCTTACTGATCTTTTTAGAGGTAGACTCCTGCTCTGAGCTCTCATTAGACCATTTGGGTGTCATGTTACCATTCTTAATACCTTAGATTATTTGGGCAAGTTTGATGGAATATCTTTATAAAAGGGATTCTTTGTGGATACTCATTAAATAGTAGGTTTTAGGGTAGTACAACATTAAACCAGGAAATAGAAGAAATTGTTTGTCTAGAGTTCTTGGAGGATAAGCCTATTATTGCAGGTGCTGGACCAAAGTGGCTGTTTGATATTGATGTTCTAACAAAATCAATGAGTTATGTGCCAGTTCTTGTAGGTACAAACTCTAATGATTTTACAGGTACAGAAGAAAGTATTGGTGCAAGTCATTCAAGCAAGGAGACAGGATCTAGCCAAGACTACATTTTGATGCCACTGTGGAAAGATGGTTCACTATTTGATTCTTCTTCAAAGAATGCTAGCAATGATGAACCACAACCTTCTAGTGATGCTGGAAAGAAGGATGATGAAGGAGTAAGTAAAGAAAGTGGAATTGATGATCAAGAGAGGCCTGAAAAATAGTACTCAAGTTTGTTAATACTGTTTAGGCCAAAAAAAAAAAATAAAAAAAAAAAAAAAAAAAAAAAAACAAAAAAAAAAAAAAAAAAAAAAATGAAAAGTATGAATTTTTGCCTATTACAAATATTAATACTGGTAGTCTAAATATTAATACTGTTAGTCTAACAGTTACTACTGCTAGGTCAAATGGCTCTCAAACTGAACCAAACATGTTTTCTTTGGGAGATAATGCTACACTTAAAGCCACACATGCTGATTTCTTTGGTGATGAAACAAAAGTGGATATGAGCAACATCACTACCACATATCCAGTTCCTTCTACTCCAAATACAAGAATCCATAAAGATCATTCACTTGATCATGTGATTGAAGATGTGCAGTCTGGTGTACAAACAAGGAAAATGACAAGGACTACAAATGAACAAGGGTTTATTAGTACTGTTTATGAAGAGAAAACTCATGAAAACCTTCAGAATTGTCTATTTGCTTGTTTACTATCACAAGTAAAACCCAAAAAGGTAATTTAAGCTTTAACAGATCTAAGCTAAATAGAAGCAATGCAGGATAAGCGTCTGCAGTTTAAATTATAGAAGGTTTGGACTTTGGTTGATTTACCATATTGCAAGAGGGCCATTGGAACTAAATGTATAGGAACAAGAAAGATGAGAGAGGCATTGTAATAAAAAACAAGGCAAGACTGGTTGCACAGGGTTACACTCAAGAAGAAGGAATACATTATGATGAGGTTTTTGCTCCAGTTGCTAGGATTGAAGCAATTAGGCTATTCTTAGCCTATGCCTCATTCAAAGACTTTGTAGTATACCAGATGGATGTGAAGAGTGAATTTCTATATGGCAATATTGAAGAGGAAGTTTATGTCTGTCAACCTCTAGGGTTTGAAGATCCAGAGTTCCCTGACAGAGTTTATAAGGTAGAAAAGGCATTATATGGTCTACATCAAGCTCTTAGAGCTTGGTATGAGACTCTATCTACCTATTTATTGGATAATGGATTTCAGAGAAGCCAGATAGATAAGACTTTGTTTATTAAAAGAGTCAAAGGTGATATTCTACTAGTACAAGTATATGTAGATGATATCATTTTTGGGTCTATAAGGAATGAGATGTGTACTGAGTTTAGAAAGATAATGCATAAGAAGTTCCATATGAGTTCTTTGGGAGAGCACACATTCTTCTTAGTACTGCAAGTGACTCAAAAAGATGATGGGATTTTCATTAGTCAAGACAAGTATGTGGATGAAATCTTGAAGAAGTTTGGTTTTTTCAACGTGCAGGAAAACGTACACTATGGAGACTTCAAAGCCATTGCTCAAGGATGCAAAAGCTGAAGATGTTGATGTTCACTTATATAGATCAATGATTAGATCATTGATGTATCTAATAGCTTTTAGGCCTGATATAATATTTGTTGTATGTGCTAGTGCAAGATTTCAAGTCACACCTAAAGTTTCACATCTTCATGCTGTGAAAAGAATCTTTAGATACTTGAAAGGTCAACCTAAATTGGGCCTTTGGTATCCTAAGGACTCACCATTTGACTTGGAAGCTTATACTGACAGTGACTATGCTGGTGCAAGTTTAGACAGGAAATCCACAACAGGAGGTTGTCAATTTCTTGGGAGTAGATTGATTTCATGGCAATGTAAGAAGCAAACTATAGTTGCCAACTCTACTACTGAAGTAGAGTATGTAGCTGCATCTAGTTGTTGTGGACAGGTGTTATGGATTCAAAACAAAATGCTGGGATTATGGATACAATTTCATGAATACCAAGATTTTCATTGACAATGAAAGCACCATCTGCATAGTTAAGAATCTAGTGTTTCACTCAAAGACTAAGCACATTGAGATTAGACATCACTTCATCAGAGATTCAAATGAGAAGAAGCTTATTCAGATGATCAAGATTCACACAGATCAGAATGTTGCAGATTTGCTCACAAAAGCATTTGATGTTGGCAGATTTCAATATCTGATTGCAAGTATTAGAATGCTTAACCTCTGAAGTATTGATTGAGGGGAGGTTAATTGTGTTAATATGCAGCGGATTATGCACAAATGATGCTTGAAATGGAATGGAACAGCAGCTAATGATGCAATTCAAGTTAATGATGTTAGCCTACCTTACTACTGGTAAGTATAATTTCTACTGCTGTTATAATTAATACTGTGAGAATTCAGAGAAAGTAAAAACAGAAAGAGAGATGTGTGAAATAAAAACAGACAAAGTGTTTAAGTGAGAAAAAGAAATGAGAGATGTAGTGAGTTCAAAAACAGAAAGAGAGATGCGTGATATAAAAACAAACAGAGTGTTTAAGTGAGAAAAAGAAATGAGAGATGCAGTGAGTTCAAAAATAGAAAGAGAGATGTGTGAAATAAAAACAGACAGAGTGTTTAAGTGAGAAAAAGAAATGAGAGATGTAGTGAGTTCAAAAACAGAAAGAGAGATGTGTGAAATAAAAATAGATAGAGTGATTCAGTGAGAAAAAGAATTGAGAGATAAAGTGAGAATAAAAACAGAAAGAGAGCTTGTGAGAATCAAAATTGATGATGGAAATGCTTTTTGGAACGAAATTGAGGTTAAATCTGGTAACTCAAAAGTTAGTACTGCTAGGGCATTACTTAGTACTGTTGGGCATTACTTAGTACTGTTGGACATTACTTAGTACTGCTGGGCTTTACTTAGTACTGTTAGGCTAAACTTAGTACTGCTAGACTACCGTTAGTACTGTTTGGGAATAACATATTTTTCTTAATTAAATATAGCCGTTGAGATATTTCCGCCAACTAATTTCACTTATAGGTTTCCTTTTAAATTGGATAATTCTGAACTTTCGTTAACTCGTAAGATTTATTTCACGATAAACATCCAAGCTCTATTCAGTCGGTCCCCCTAATCAAAACTTTAAAGTGCTCTTATATAAATCTCAATGGACTTTGCCAAACTCACATAACTTCTTATAAACGATTCCTAACCCAGACCTCACTCGATCTTTTCTTAGTCAACTAATGGCGAATTTAGGTTTGTTTGACACACACAACTTGGTCGCTTTTTTAAAGAAAACAGAGAGGGCAGTGAGTGTATTTCATTCAAATAGTGGATTTTCTCAATACAGTCACATTGGTTTGCTCTTACTAAATCCCACTATCTATGTTTCTCTTATTCAACAGTTTTGGCAAACTGCTACTGCAAGCACACTTGATAATGGAGAAATGGAAATAACTGCTACAATAGATGGGAAAGTCAAGATTGTTACTGAGGCATCTATTAGGAGGCATCTCAAGTTAGAAGATTCTGATGGTATTAGTAATTTGCCTACTACTGAAATTTTTAAACAGCTTGCTCTTATGGGGTATGTGTCTCAAATTTCTGACAAATTGACTTTCAAATGAGGACCACTTTACCCTTAAATGGAGATTTTTGAAATCCATACCATCCTTCATTGTTTAAGTTCTAAGAAAACTGCTTGGGAACAATTTAGTAGCAATATAGCAACTGCTATCATTTGCTTGGCCACAAACAAAACTTTTAATTTTTCTAAATTGATTTTTGATGGTATGGTGAAAAACTTGGATAGTAAGACTAAATTTTTAATGTATCCAAGATTTATACAAATCTTTTTGAACAAGCACAAGAGACTGCTTCTACCTCACACAAGAACTTATATTGCTCCTACCTATACATAAAAACTTTTTAGCAATATGAAGAGGGCTTCTAAGGGTTATATTAGGGTGGACATTTCATTGTTTCCAACAATGCTTGTTCAAGGCCCAGTTGTTCAGGGTGAAGGATCAACACACCTAGTTGAGTCCCATCACACACCCACCAGTGCTCCACCAACCTTACAACCACCAATTTCATCAACCTCTAGGAGATTAACCAGACAAGAATATGTGGTTCCTCAGCCCAGATCTCCCACTCAAACCAATGTACCAAATGAGGCTGCTTCCACAGGTGTGGATGTCAGACTTGGAGGGGCTGCCACTACTGTCACTAGCTTAAATGCAGGACAGGGCAGTGGTAACATTGATAACACCCTTACCATGCCCCATGATTCACCTCTCCCAAGAGTTCACACACTTGGAAGTGATGAGGGCAGAATGCAACACAATGAATTGATGGATTTGGTTACAAAATTGTCAAACAGAGTTGTAGCTTTGGAGACAGACTTGACGCAGACAAAGAAAGTTTATGGTGCTGCTTTTACAAAGCTTATCAAGAAGGTGAAGAGGTTGGAGAAAAAGGATAAGCTCAACAAGTCAAGAAGAAAACTCAGACTAGTTCTCTCAGATGAAGAAGGTTCAGATTCAGATATTTTGGCTCAAGAGGATCCTTCCAAACAGGGGAGGAAAATTGCTCAAATTGATGAAGATGAGGGGATTACTTTGGTACAGATGGGTGTTTCTACTGCTAGTACAGATTTTACCACTACTAATGTACCAGTTACTACTGCTGGTGCAGAAATTAGTACTGCCAGCCCTGAAGTTACAACTGCTAGTGATTCTGTTGATGATATTGCTACTGAAAGTTTAGTGTACATCAGAAGGAGTGCAGCAAAGACAAAAGATAAAGGTAAAGGTATAATGGAAGAGTCTGGATCGGATATGACCAAGACAAAAAGGCAACAAGAACAAGAAAGACTTGGTCTAGAGACAGCTGTGAGAGTACAAGAGGAGTTTGATGAAGAAGAGAGGCAAAGGATTGCCAGAGTACATGAAGCAGCTAGATCTTTTTCTAAGGTAGAATGGGAAGACATTAGAGCAAGATTTGAAGCTTTTGAAGAGTTAGTTCAAAGACTACAGATAGAGGAAAAAGAAAAGTACAGTGAAGATAATCAAGCAAAGATGCTTGTAGATCTTATCATTCAAAGAAAAAGATATTTTGCTACACAAAAAGCTAAAGCAAAAAGGAACAAGCCCATGACTCAAACTCAATAGAGGACTTATTTGTCCAATTATATTAAGCATATGGGAAATTATAAACTGCAGCAATTAAAGAGACTTTCCTTTGATGAGATCAAGGACTTATTTGAAACTACAATGAGGAGAGCAAACACTTTTGTACCCATGGAGACTAAAATTAGAAAAGGAGTTCTAGAGTTAGTAGCAGATAGTTCACAAGCATTAGTTACTGAATCTACAAAAGCTGGGGGTACTAAAAGAGTTGCAGAAGAAGAACTTGGTCAACAAAGTTCTAAGAAGCAAAAGTCAGATGAGCTATCACAAGAAGAGCTACAACAATTGATGATCATAGTTCCAGAAGAAGGGATGAATATTGAAGCCCTGCAAACCAAATATCCAATCATTAACTAGGAGATCTACACTGAAGGCACTAGAAAGTACTGGAAGATCATCAGAGTTGGAAATCACACAGAAATATATTAGGTTTTTGAAGATATGCTAAAGACTTTTGACAGGGATGATTTAGTCAAACTATGGAGTCTGGTTCAAGAAAGGTTCAACTCAACAGAACCAACAGAAGATAAAGAAATAGAGATCTGGGTAGAGTTGAAGAGACTGTTTGAACTTGATGCTGATGATGAGTTATGGAAGTCTCATAAACATATTCATGATATAACATGGAGACTGTATGATACAAGTGGAGTGCATCATGTATGTACAAAGGATGGAATGGATATCTACATGCTGGTTAAAAGGGAATATACTTTGTCAAGAGGTGTTCTTACACAGATGTTAGTTGCAAAACTCTTGGTGGAATAAGATAATGAAATGTCCAGAGAACTTCTTAGGAAGATATTCATGCAGGTTGAAAGACTAAGAAGATGAAGTGTTTGGAAGAATCCTCTCATAGAACAAGGTTTAATTCAAGAAACTTGATGATTTTGTAGTAAATCACAGTTTAGGGGAGGATTGTTTAGGAATTAAACTCATTATCCTTAGTACTGCAAGCCAAAGACTTTTGTACTATTAAGATAAATGCCCTTTAAAGTACTAACTAGTTAGTATGCTAGAAGTAAGTTAGTAATTTGCTAGTACTAACTTACATTGCTGAAGGACTTAAGACTGTTGCATTAAGACTGCTAAAGGGATAAAGACGTATGAAGTGTTATGTATTAACTTATTCAGATTATATTCTATTTAGTTAGAAAGATACGTATAAGTTTAACATTATAGAAGATTTGTAGTTATATGTAAAGGACTCCTTGTGTATAAAAGGAGATCTAGGTTATGGTTTTATACATTAATAGTCTCATAGATGTTTTGATACTAGCTTCATGGTTGATAAACCCTAGTACTACATAGGACGTTACTCCGTATTATTCATAATAATAATATTGGAGCTTTTCAGTTATATCATTGTTCTTAAAGTTTACTGTTTCATTAACATTCTTCTAAGTATTAAAGAGTAGATTCCGCATACTATTTAGTATTCACATGTTTCTACCATAATGTTGTTTTGGTTTTATCAAAGTACTTTAACCTTTACAAGACTAAGGAATCGATATTAAGTTGGGAATCAACAGTACCCGTCAACACATTACTCCATTGTACCGGGTATATATCATGTTAGCGTATTAAAAACAATGGCATAGCCCTTGAATTAGGGTAGTGGCAGAAGTAACTGCTGACCATTAGCCAATCCATATCGGTCTGTTCAGGTGAGCCAACTTTCATGCTCAAGATCAATGTGCTGGATGAAATAAAAAAAGACAAAAATTAACGTTTCAATAATTACACCTATAATTGTTTGCATATATAATTAATATATGAAGATTTGGGTACCTCATCAAGCAGTCATCCTTTGCGATTATCATCAAGAGCACACAAACCATTCTAGAAACTACAATTAACAGCAATATCGTTGCACCAAGGGAATTTACAACGACCCACAACAGCCCTACTAAAAATACCTAGTGCTCCATGAATCAAGAATTTTTATCATTCTCTTGACACGGCGTGAAAGGATTCTTATAAAAATAACTTATGTTTATACATGAGAATAAATCCATTTATGATCAAAATTAGGTTTATGCAAAATGTTTTATACCTAAATCCAATGTTTGACAGACTTGCACTTTTCAATCATAAGTGGGTTCAATACATTCTTTTGATTTGCCAATTGTTCAATGCTGGGAACATTCAAAATTTTAGGTAATGCACAGAACGGAGACCTCAATACATCAACATACTCTCTCTTTTTTGGTACACAACGCTCGATAGCTAACTTCATGTGAGCAGATGAGTTCATATGCCTTAGATTTCTTTGTTTATCCTCTTAGATATATATTCAACCTAACCTCCCTATGATTGTATAACCTTTAGATCTAAGACTGTATTTTCTGTTTAGACACCTCTGTCATATTTGAAATATGATCCTATTGTCTGTGATCTACCAACCATATAATCTGATCCTCTTGCTTAGAACTGTATGTGTTTAAGAATATGAATTTTAAGCTTTGCTAATAATGTAATAGTCTCAAATAAGTAGTAGAAATAATATGTTTAATGAAAAAAAAGGTACGCGCGTACAAGTCGGATCCTAATTAAGGTATCATACTATCTAAATGATCAAGAAATGTATGCAACTTTCATTCTTGTGCAATAAGGGTAATTTTTTGTGAATGATATATTGACACGCGTCAAAATGGTTTATTGCAAAAAAGGTATTGAACTATATGTCGGTTCGTAATTAAAGTACCACTAGCCGGGTACCCGCGCAATGTGGCGGCAGGTATCGCGCAATGCAGCCGCGGGTACCCGATAACTAAATATTGTGGCGAGATTATTTATATGTTTTTTCTAACAATAAATTTATGAAATACTGACAAATTTTAATTAAAATAACTATAAATCATACCGATGCAATTATTCCACATTCAAATAACATAAGGTCCAAATTTGAGCGAACTTATTAAAAGGTAACATATTTTTTGATCGGATAGTTTAGGTACATGCTAGTAATTACAACGACACTAACGAAGTAAAGATCAATATCGTACATGATGTCTTCATCTTGAAGTTGAACATCCTTTGGATCATTTTTGTCAACGCTATTCGGGTTCATCTAAATAACAAAGTAAAAAATATAACTCGTTAACAATATAATAATCGAATAAAATAACCAAGAACCTAATTGTTTATAAAAAATATATTTTTACCTTAACGATTGATGAAGATTTGACTTGTCGAATGATGTAAGCCATCAGAGTTATAAATTTTTAGATTAAAATTTTGAAGATAGATTATCAATGTTAATCATATCATGTATATATAGAATTCACAAATCAATTTTTTTTATATAAAGCGGTAGAGATATATACTATTAAATGAGCGGTTTTAATATTAAATGTTTGTAACCAACTTAACATATTAAATGAGTGGTTTTAACATTAACTTAATGACCATGGTTATGGTAATGTAACCACTATGTATTTATGGAGGAAGTTATGGGATTAATTGACCGATTAATGCTCATAACTCAGTTTGACCATGAGTTACAAACTCTTTTAAATAGCTATTATTAATACATGTTAGTTAAAAAACGTATACATTAAATCTGGTGAGAATTTAAAAATGTGTATGTTGAACATTGACTAATGACTTCATATATTTCACAAATCATACCAAAGAAAGGATAATGCAATAAATAATAAGATTTTTCTATGGTGTTCTATGCTACAAACGACTACACAACACTTTCACGTATCATCTCCTCATTATCCAGATTATTCGATCTAACTCGAATTCACTCCGAGTCTGACTCATTAAACCAAGAAAAAATATCTGACCAAATTGATACGATTTCCACCCCACCATCAACATCTTGATATACCCCGTGAGCATCATTAACCACTTATCAATACATGCACTAATCACTTATCGACACTTGCAAGAATAACATTAACAATGTACTGAACAACCCAAAGATTTTAAATATTTAAAATAGGTTAGCAAGATCTAACACCTCGTTCCTTCTCAAGCAACCACAAATCAATTTGTATGTTGTTGTCCATAAACGTCATCACGTGCAATATTAGTTAAAGAAAAATGAAAACTTAAAGGAAAAATACAAAACTAACCTTAGTGGGGAATATAACACCTCGTAACTTAGGTCATTATACGACATTATGTAATGCACAATTTATTTTTAGGGTTTTACGCGGTTGCTCTTAAACTGTAAAAGTTAAGTTAAATCGCGTAAACTAAAAATGATCATACAATGTAAACGGGCATTAAACGATTAAATGTTGTCATCAATCAAGTGTTATATGATTATTAAGAGGATAATTATCAACATTGCACATTTTATTTTTGTTGGTTACGTAAAATGTTTACGTTTCGCGATAAAGTGCGTTTAAGCCTTCCCGGAAGCACGTTAATTTATCTACGCTTCATCGAATACCCACAATTTGAACTCAATACTTAAAGTATAATTAAAACTCAATATATTTATCACATTAGACATTTTCATATTAAAGGAATTGAAATTATACATTTACATATGCAAGTTATACTTTTAATTAAACATATGTTACTTTAGGCTTTATATATACATATATACACTAGATAAATGAACAAATGCATACATATCCTACCATAACCCTTA